>BGPR01000156.1:693910-717651 GCA_013235015.1 Araneus ventricosus
GGGGGCAGGGTCATAAAAATTTTGTATCTAGGTGACAATGTCAAACCCATGGCTTATAACCAAACACTTTAACTTTAGCAGCTTTCCTCTCGCATATATAAATCAAAAAAGAATATCTCATAACATTTCTGATAATTTAATAAAAAAATTGTACATAAATACTTTGGCCAAAAAAAATGTTTTTTCATGCCCCCGCGCCAGCTACAAATTAGGGGGTGTGGTAGTTCTAGTATCCAATGATGACAATTTTTCCTTCTTTTTTGATTGCACGTTGAAAGAACTTTTGAATGAATGGGGATGCCAGCCTTTGTATGAAAATCCCAAAAAACCTTTTCAAATCAAACTCAAACCTGATATCTTAAGTTAGAAGAGACAGAAAAAAATAAATATGATTTCGAAGTATTGACATAATATGGTTCAAGAAAGTTTAAAATCTGAAGTGAAAGATTTCATCTCTTTTTCTTTTCTTACTTGATTCATTTTGGATATATTTAAATAACTATAGAAAATATGTTTGTCTATCTTTCAGGCGTATTGTTGATTTGAAATCGTTCATTCGGTTTCACTTTAACATTTACCCCTGGTTTAGGAATCAATCTTTTAAATCATAAAAAAAAAGTTTTCGAAAATATCGGTTTTATTTTTATACTCTGTCAACGTTCATTATCGCGAAGAAAAATAAGCGAAACCAATAATTTCTATCTTTAGTTTTGATTTCGATTTCAAAACTTTTTCGTGTCATTATTGGCGTTTTTTTTCATTTGTTTGAAGTCCTGATTCCATAGGCAACGCCGTGCGCGTACTATAAAAATAAAATACATATACTGTTCAGCAACATTTCAAGGTTCCTTTCCAGTTTTACACAGGAAAGGTGTGGACAATGATCATAGAGCGCATTTCTAAGCTCTTGTTAAGTCATACCAGTAAATCTCGAGCATCACCTTCGTATTCTTCACTTTCCCACTATTTTGATGCAAATAACTCCTTGGCGCACCAAAAGCGAGAGGATTTCAGAATCGTTGCTATATATACATGATATATACACTACTTTTTAAATGGGATCATTATCAGTAATGTATTACACTTTATTGTATACATTGTATTGTATGAGGAAGGGGCGATGAAATTAGATTGAAAAATTTAAATACAGGCAGGTTAAAACACTCTTTGAACAAATAAGACGAATGTTTCCAACCTTTTTTTGTCCCATGCTCCACTAAAGCCTTTCTAAAATTCCTATACAACCCCATAACAACATACACACAATTTTTATATTCAAAAAGAATTGTTCTGAAAACTCGACGATACGTTTCAAAAAGAAATCACTAGGAATTGTTGGCTGTGCAGTGAATTTTCAAAATATATATGGGTAGAGTACGAGATAATTTTAATGAAAGATTTTCATATAGTGGAACCTCGAAATTCGAACTAATTGGGTCGACCTCTTCGGATTATCGGTAATTTGGTAAAACATTCCTGATATACCAAATGCAGAAGTAGCTATTAATTCAAAGTGAGCGTTACGTTTTTTAAACTCTGGGCGAGTCATTTTCTAATTTTCCACTTAAAAAATCCCCCCTGATACTGACACAGACAAAATGGATACAAGTACAGCATACTCCAGGTATATCCGCTTCTGCAAAAATAGTTCTACTTGCCTGTATTCCGTTGATTCGGCTTTACAGTACCAACTCAATCATAAACGTTTTAACATCACATAAAAGCAGTGCATGGGCGTTTCAGGGAAAAGTCTGGAAAGAAAATGTCGCGATTTATGTAGGCGCGTGGAAGGGAAATATTCTTTTCAGCAATAAATATGTCAAACAGAAGTTAATATACCTCAGGAGGAAATAGAGACGAAACTGGAGTTTAAGAAAAGTGATTTTGGAATACATTGAGACTTTAAAATATTAGAATTTGAAATAAAAATTAAGAGATTATTACATATATATATTGGTATATAAATATATACCAATTAATTCAGAGATGCTTTATTCAGTAATTCTGTGACAGTTTTAAGCTTATTTTTACTTTCCGTATACAAAGAGAAAGTATTGTAATCTCGAAAATTCGAACTCGAATTTTGGAAGATTCCATGTTTTAGACCTCCCTGAGTCAAAACACATTTTGGAATTTATGTCTGTCTGTGAACACGATAACTCTGAAAACTATTTAGAGCTGAGGGATGAAATTTGGATGTGGTCTTTAAGATAATTTGTAGGTTACCATTCAATTTGGACCAAAATCCTTAACGGGGTCTGTCTGTCTGTATGTTCGAGAGTCATGCATTATATAACTCAAAACTTGAAAAGCGCGATAGATGAAATTTATACACAGTTTATCGTCATGAGATGTAGTGTATTAAAAATTTTTGGGCCAAATCCTCAAGGGTGACTGTTTGTCGTCCGTGAATTTACTTTTGAAGAAAATCGTTATCTCCACGCGCATGCATGGAAGAACGGAGAATTTCATTACAGGTAAGAATTATGCAGTTTGTCGACGGTAAGAGAAGAAAATCGTTACCATCTCTTAATTTCACTCTTGCCTAGATATTTTTTCAATCACTATAATGAAAAACCTTCTGATAGTCACTGGATTCACAGGTAACAATAGGTTCAATTTTTTTTACCCACGAGGAAGGGGAAGCAGGCACCTTTGGGGAAATATACGAGAAAGAATTTGGGGAGAACTCCCTCTGGTTTAAAGGTTAGGTAGACTAAATGTTTTCAAATTGCATTTTTGAATATATCTAAGTCATTGACATATAAATAATTTTTCAACTACTCTAAAAAATATCGAAACTTTACACAAATTCTCAGATACTGATTACCAATCAATAAAGCGTACAACTCGTATATTGTTACTTATACAGGCTAAAATGGAGCGATTTAAGAATAGCAGTAGCATTCTCTAGAAGGATATCCAGCAAAGCTTTTAGCTAAAGATTATTCTTAAAATTTATTTAGATATCATTAATTTAGCAGCGTCAATTAAATCATAATTACAGCTCAGAATACTGATCTGACACGACTTTTATCGATTAAGTAATAATGGTAGTAAGTAGACGGGAAAAACCTATCGTTTTAAACGAAAACCGTTTTTTTAGTTTCGTTCACCGATTTTTTTCTGGATATATTTTGTCTCGTTTAAACCGGTTATTTTTCTAATCCAAAACCGGGAAAAAAACCCGAAAATCACTATCAAAAAATATCTCGACTTTGGTTAAGTCTATGAAGTTTAATTTCATCATCTTATGCAATAAACGGCCACCGCTTCGTCAGGGGACATTGAGGTGGTCTAAAACAGGTCATAGTCAAAGCTTTCATAACATCGATTAGTTGGTCGCTGAAGAGTGGAACATTTGCTTAAAATTTCAAGAATCCAAAATATTTCATAAATATATTAATAGAAGCAATGGACTGTATAAAAGATTTAGACAGTTTTTTTATTATACATATAGACGCAAACAACATTTAAAATACGTTTATTTACGTCTGTACTCTCCAGATTTCTTTTTTTGTTGTCTACATACTTAATAAAATTCTTAAAATTTATTTTTTTCACAATACTTACTTATTGTACTAAACTCATTTTATTACTACTTGTATTAATACTCACTTATTGTACATAATATTAATAAAAAAATTCTGTCCACAACGTTACTTTAAAAAACCCGAAAACAGTTTTTCAAAACGGTTATTTTAGCGGTTTTAACCGCAGGTTAAATGGTGAAAAAAACAAGTTTAACGAAAAACAATTTTTTTCAAACAACCACCATCCCTAGAGAGATCTGTCAAGGGTGAGTAAAACTGCATCAACATAATTCGTTCTTTAGGGACAGCTTTTAAAAACAATGTTTTCTGAAAATATCTCGGAAAAAGTCAGATAAAATAAATTTCTCAGGCATATTACCTTTCTGATGATCAAAATTAAAGATCAAATATTAACCCTTAGCGGGACGACAACATCGCATGTAATGCGTTTAGGCTAGATTCCCCATAAGGTGGGTGTTGTACACTTGCGAACCTCCCCCCCGAACCGAATCCTGGATTTGCCACTGCTCGACTGTCAAACAGTATGAAAACGAACAAATTAAAAGAATTATCTGTCGACGCGAAGCAAAGGTGTTATGTCGGCCCGTGATTTCGACGAAATGCATGTTGGGAAAATACGTCACGCGACCTTGATTAGAAACGATTGAAGAACTTGTAAAGAGAATTTTGAGGCGAAAATTTTTTAACACTTCAGAAAAAAAATAATTAAAATTCAACCAACTGTTCAATTTTAACCATTATTTTCTTAAATCACGGAGAAACGTTATGTTTATTACTTCAACAAATTTCAAAGTGATAACAAAATTAGAATGGCGGATGCGGGAAATTGAAATTCCAAAGTTTTTTAGGCTTAACCGATTATTTTTAGAAAATTTTTCAAAATTCAGTAAATTATGCTAGAAATTCAAAACGAACAAAACGAACGAGCCGTAAACTTATTCGAAACTATTCTATTGAGAAATTAGTCCGAAAAATCAACCAAAACAACACAAAACATTAAATAAAAAATTTTCTAGATTAAATTTTAAAATTTCGGCTTCGAGGTGCATTGAGTCACCATTACGACTACCTGTGTGCCAAATTTCAAGGTTGTAAGTGCGATAGATTCGTCTGGACATCGCACGCAGGCACACACACACAATCATTGCCTTTTGTAAGTATAGATTATGTCGGAATGTATTTTGTTTTACTTTCCTTTCAGTAAATTAATAATTTTTTTAATATTTTCTTTTCGATATGCTCGCCCCCCCCCAATTTATTGTTATAATCTCGTAGGGGGTGCGCCCCACTGGTTGAGAGCCGCTGGTTCAAAGAATCCATTAGCACTTTCTCAACTACTTCCGCGAGAGAAATATGTTGCGAATATTCATTATGACCTTGGTATCGGGGGAGAGAGGGAGGAAGAGAAAAGGAAGTAGTCTGTAGCAATCTGCCCTGTCATCCGCTTCAAAATGAATCGGGTGTGACTTCAACTGTTTGCTGGAAAATAAAGAGTTAATATTTGTATCTGGTTCAGTAGCGGCTCGTGCATTGTTTTAAAATTAATTTTGAATAATTTAATAATAAAATATTAATAATTAGATTATTGGCTTAAAGTTGGCAAGTATTATTTTTTCGGCTCACCCTACTGGGCACCCCTTTAAAACTTTTTCATATTAAACAAAAAAAAACAAATTGGAATCGAATGAAAATTGAAGCTTAAAGCCCTTGTATAATCTTTAAAGTGATCTAGTTATTTTTATTGTGATTATATGATTACACTCGCTAAATTAGCTTGATTCGAGTAGTGTCTCAAGTGAAAGCAACAAAATTTCTTCCTTTCATGAATTGGCCGTCTTCTCAACTGCTGTAGACTGGTAAGATTGGTGTTTTGTAGTGAAGACGTATTCAGTGTTGCCAATACGCGATTTGGAAATTCCATTTACCCATATTTTAAAAAAAATTTTAGGGGATGCCCAGATGCCTCGTGTACTCAGCTTCCCCGCTTTAATATAATGACTTTTTAAAACTAGCCGAACAAGTTTCTTCAGTGGAATTTCATACATCTTATGACTAAACTCTAAAAACGCTTATCCTCGTCGGACAGCAATCTTGATGATTCTGGGTCTGTTAGAGCTTGTTTTAAAGGTTTGGTGCAGCATAGCCTAATATGGCTGTTGTGCCATAAAACCCGCAACAAACAAACAAGCTTGTTTTAAACGAACTAGCTTCGTGATTGATGGATTGCATATTCGAATCGCGGAAGATTTATTTTAAGGAGGTATGCACAAAAATTGCATCATTCTCATTTTCTATGTAAGAACTCTCAAATGCACACTAACCACATTACCGTGACCAATCATTGACAATGGGCCTTTCTGCAAACGTCTAACGACACATTGCCAGTGATTGTGTCAACCGTGCAGTGCTATGAAAGTAGTGCAGCGAACAGAATTAAGAAATTTGTTTGGTTTGTAGTCCCAGCTGCGCAGACGTTCTTTTTCTATCATTTTCCATGCCCGAAACAATGACTTCAGCAGTTGATGCAATTTTTTAGCACACCTCTGTATCTTATGCTCCCCCCGAGTACACGGATGAGTGGCCGCCGGATGAGCAAGCTGGCACTCGCTTCTGCCTGGGTGTATAGCAGTAGTGGAGGTCAAGCTACCTCCAACCAGTGATAGAACATACCTCCTTCGTGAGGGGTTGGGCCGTGGCCGGTAAGGACTATTAGGACTCCGACCTCGGTACGCGAGTTATTTCAGCGGCTGTCGTTTAGTGGGCCCTTATGCTTAAGCAGGCCAGGAGTAACTCCGTTAAGGTTACACCTCTTTATCTTTCACGAGATCATGCGTATTGGATTTCATACAACGAAATGTGAAATCAGATACTTCAAACTATTTCTGGATATTACATTAACCTTCCAGCGGGCGCGCTTACGCAAATTTTACGACATATCGTCATCCTATTACATATATATATCGTGTTGTTTTACAAAAATAAATGCAACTTTTATTTATGTTATCTGTATTTATTAGCGTAATAGTTAACAAAGATTTAATAAATAAAATTGCACTTAAATATGTAAAATCACCATATAAATTTGTAATCCGACGCACAATTCAAGTATCTCTTGCAAACGCGCGCCCGCTGGAAGGTTAAAAGAGCTCTGGATATTCAAAATACGCGTTTGTTTTTATGTAAAAAATCCAAATTTAACAAATGGCCAAATTTTGTATTTCTTCACTGGCTTAATATGGCATTTTAATGTACAATAGCTAAATAAAAAAGGGAATCTAGAAACATCACCTGTCTCAATTTTCCATGTTTTTCCAAGAGGAAGAAAAGACTGAATTTTTCGCAGCCGGTGAAGAATATTTCTGATTTTTTCACATCTGGTATGAAACATGTGGTTTCGTGTTCACAAAAAATGTGAAAAAAATCGGAAGGCATTCGTTATTGGTTGCAAAAAATTCAGTTTTGTAGAATTTGGGAAACTGAGACTGGTGTTACTTGTTAAGCGACGCTTTAAATACCGAGCATCGTGTTTTCTACTTTATGAACTACAGTTACTAGTCATCTATTACTACAATATCCAAACAATTTTACCGCAACCAACTTGGCGGTGCTAATTTTAGATCCAATCGTGCTTTCTTTTAAATGTTGCATGAAGAAAATGCGACTTCCTGAAGTTTTTTTCTACTGAATAAAACTTCTTTTAGGTCAAAGTATGATTTGAGTAGTAAAATATTAGGCAGATTGAAGTAAGAAAGCTTGAAAGTCTTAATGGAATTAAACCCCGATATTAACTTGGATAAATATTTTTTATGTCTCTTTTATTCCTTCATCACGACTTATTAAACCAGCGGGAGTGGCCTCCCCGAAACTTTCTCGCATACGGCCAGTAATGTGGGGTGGGTAAACACCCAGTGGGAAGGTAAATATTCTTGGAGTATTTACCCAAGGCCTGATTATTTTGAGAGAAAAAATTATGAATTGTGATTTACAATTCCCCAAAACTTAATATTTTGCAAAAAAAATTGCGTACGTTCGCAATTTTTACGCGCGCTGAGGTACCACAACTTTATTTAATGTTTTTGAGTACGAAATCTTAATACAGATATCACTTCAAGATTTCACCATACATTCCATCTGGAGAATGGCGGAACAAAGTTTCGTTTTAGGTGGGTGTCATAATTTCCGAAGCGCGTGTTTGCGGCTCGCTACAATTTCCTTCGTAGACCGCCAAGGTCAAACGCCAACTATATTAACTTGAGTAAAATAAGCGAAACGCTCGCCAACACACAGTCGCAATGTGCATTTTGAACCAAATATGAAATTTGAACACCTGTTTGACGGATTTGGCCCAAAATTTTTTACGGGCCTACATTCATGATGATAAAACTGTGTACCAAATTTTATCCATCTAGCTATTCAAGTTTTTGAGTTATAGTGTTCACATGACCGCGGACGTACAAACTTCCCTTGACGGATTTTGTCCAAAATTTGATAGAAACCTACAAATTATGTTTAAAGACCACATAGGAAATTTCATCCCCGTAGCTCTAATGGTTTTGGAGTTATTGTGTTCACAGACACACACACTGACAGACAGGCATGATTCCAAAATTGCGTTTTTCGGACTCGGGGAGGTCTAAAACGTGGAAATCCGTCAAAATCTCGAGTTCGAATTTTTTGACGATTACAATACTTTCTCTTTGTATACTTCGTATACCAGAAAGTAAAAAGTGTGTGTATACTGCAGACTTCTATTAACATATCCAAACTAGTATATCTAAACTAGTACGCAAGTCAAATTCTTGAATTAAAATTTTGGTGATGGGCAATTCGAGAAAAACTTATTTTTACGTTTCCAGCTTCCAAAGTGTTAACCCTCTAAGCGTTTTACACGTATTTTTCCGTCTCTCATATTGAGTTCAAAAGCAGGTATTCATGTTCGTATATATAATTTCTTAAACTAATATGGATAAAATATTCTTAACATTTCAGAGACTTTATTAAACGCAATAACGATTCAATGATTCACATTGAAAGCACATTTTTTAGACTGTAAAGATAATACATCAAAATAGCTAACCACTCAAAGAGTTAAGCTTTAGTTTTAGTTTGCATTTACCCTAATTCCCTTGGAATCAAGTCCGATTCTACTTACTGTTAATTAGTAATAGATTTTGCAAATCGGTTTCCGTGAAGAATTTACAAGTGAAACTTCAAATAATTAAATAAATAGTAAAAAAAATAATATTCAAAAATGTTTTGGCCTACATTTATTTTTGTTGCAAATTTATTGGCAGACTGTTTAAATGCATGCCTATTTTTACAAATTCGAGCACAATTTTTTCAGATTCGTAAAAACATTCGGAGATATAGAAATAATTTTGGATTTTCGTAAGAACGGCACTTTTTAACAGCAATTATTTAATAGATTTTTATTCGGAAGCAAAGACTTATTTTAATCTGTGCTTTTCAGATGAACTGTGAATAAAAAGGACTGTAAATATTAAAAGCTTTAAATACCTTGTCTTCATTTTTTCATCATTATATTTACAAAATTTTTCATTGGGATCATTGTTTTCATGAAACATTCTCAAAAAACATGTTTTTAAATTAAATAATGAATTTATCGTGTTTCAGTACTGTCTATTGGATAGTATTTAGTCTTTATTGTCGATTATTTTAGAATGTCTCAGCATTTCAATTGTCTGAGCATAATAACGGAGAAAGAAGCCATGCCGGCATAGATTTATAATGATAGATTGAAAATATGTTTTCGAGACTGTATTAATGTTTCATCATGACTAATTGTTTTTACCTGAGGTACTGATTCTTATCAGCTTTCATAACTAAAATTTTAGTTTTTTATAGAAAAATATCTTTGGATCTCGGATAACATCGAATTTTAACGTGTTCACTTAATAAGGCAACCAACAAATATGTTGTGCAGCCCAAAAAATGTCAAATCATGATTTAAAAAGCAATAAAAAATGGTGACAAATCGAAACGAGATAAATGCGAGGTGATGCTAAATATCTGTCGAAACTGTGACATGGTGCAGAGTTTTTAATGTGCTCGACACCGAGGTGTCGAATAGACAGATTTTCAGCGTTGATCTCAAAACTGGTAAGAACTATCTCTCCCACTGCAGCCGGCTTATTTGCGATATAAATACAGTACCCACGACAGAAGATTGACTGAACAGTCTGTGGGGAAAAATAAATTGTACAACCAAGAATCAACCTTTTGAGGAGAAAAATCACTGAATAGGTATGTATATAGATTTAGATAGAATGATAGTTTAGAGATTATTTGTAAAGAAGCGTGGTGATTTTACCAATTTCTGAAAATCATATGTGCATATTTAGGCGAATATATGAATAATGGTCAACACATCGTCACATGGTTTGGTAAAATTACGCTTTATCCATATTTACGTTTGGCAACCTATAGATTAATGTTATTTTATATTTATTGACGGGATGAATTAGGTTTCCATCCATTTAGGTGATCCTCCACATTGTAATTTATTCCACTATCTTAAAGATATCGGCTTTTATACTCCCATTTGAGATAATTGGTTTTTGGATTTTACAATTTTTGTAATTTATGGCTTTTGGATGTCCGGAAAGACCTTTTATTTGGTTATATTAATATTCGAATTTAGATGGGAGTTTTTTTACCAAGGTTTGGCGCAGTATAGCCTAATACGGCTGTTGTGCCATAAAACCCGCAACAAACCAACCATCCATTCAGGTAGATCCCATTCGGCCAGGGTCCATTACCCTGTTAGCACAAGATACAGGGTGTCCGAAATGTATATTTACACTTATAAAAAAATAATTAGAAATAAACAAACAAGGATATCCACTTATGGTTTTTTATGTTCCATAAAGAAAATATCAAGGTTCTTTTTAAATGAAGTGTAAACTAGATGGCGCTACGTCAATATTTTGTAACATCCACTTTTCAAAATGGCTTCACCGCAAGAACAAGCGCAAGTCGTAGCGTGGTTTATCGAATTTAAATCTGAAACACAAGTATAGCGTAAATTTCGGACCACTTACAAACGAAGTCCAACCAATCTCCAATTCGTGACACTGATGAACTGAAAAGTCGAATTACACCTGCCATCCAGACTGCTGATTCTGCAGTGCTTCATAGAACGTGGTTAGAAATCTCGTATACAGAAGAGAAACCCCCGCCCTGCCTGAAACAATTGAATGACCGGCCGCCACAACAGATAGTCAGGCACTGTGGTTCCTGCATAATAGCCCTCATTACGAGCGGCTCATGCAACAACCCCCCGTTTTACCGGGGTACGACCTATCATCGGAGTGGGCCCAAAGAGCCACACCATCATTATTGTGCCATCGGGTTGACGAGAGCCTGCTTACTTATACGGCAGCCTCTCATCCGCATGTTTGCGGGACTCGATGTGTTGCGCGCGACTAATGGTGCGCACATTTGAAAGCTTGGTATAAAACATTAAAGAAAATATCAAAGTTTTCTTTCGCAGTGTTTTATACCACGATTTCAATGTGCGCACCATTAGTCTTGCGCAACACATCGAGTCTATACGAGATTTCTAACCACGTTTTATGTATGAAGCACTGCAGAATCAGCAGTCTGGATTGGTAGTTGTAATTCGACTTTTCAGTTCATCAGTGTCACGAATTGGCGATTGGTTGGACTTCGTTTGTAGGTGGTCCGAAATTTACGCTGTACTTGTGTTTCAGATTTAAATTCGATAAACCACGCTACGTTCTTGCGGCGAAGCCATTTTGAAACGAGAATGTTACAAAATATTGACGTAGCGCCATCTAGTTTACACTTCATTTAAAAAGAACTTTAATATTTTCTTTATGGAACATAAAAAACCGTAAATCCATTTCATTGCTTTGTTTACTTTTAATTATATTTTTAAAGTGTAAGGATACATTTCGGACACCCTGTATTTTACAATATCTCCACGCTATTGCTACGATATTCTGAATGCCGCACAACATCGTAAAAATACCATGTGAATATTGTAGAGCATCTTGTAGTAACAGGGTAGGGTTGATCTACTGAACTGTAATTTCTGAAAAAATGAATTACATTTTTAATGGCAGTAATCAAACTCCAATACTCATCATATTGCATAGTTTGTTCGGGTCAATATATTTTATAAGCGATTGTTTTATACAATATATTTTTTATATTCTTTGATAAAATTAAATTTCACCGGCTACACATTTATTTTGTAAGCAGTCGTAGTGTGTTGAATATATCCACCAGTGAAACTCGTTCGCCATTTTTGAAGGAATATCATAGTGGTAAATGTTTTGCAGCAGCCTGATTTTTCCGTTAAGTTATATTAACGTCCATTTTTGAGCAACGCGAGAGTTATTTGGGTACGAACCTCGTAATTTTGAACCGAGATCAGACGATGAGGACACCTAAACTGGCACCCTTTCTCCAAACTTTCGTACCACGCCGACGGGAGGACATTTGGCTCCCTACGTATGATTTAGCATGCAACTCCTGATTTTTGCATATAGGAAAATGCATTAATAGCTTTCTAGATTCCAAAATCGAAAAAAAAAATGCTCTTGGAAGTTTGCAGCATTAACCATACACGCTTGGGCAGAGAGATGGCAGTCCTTGTGGTTATTGGCAGAGAGATGGCAGTCCTTGTGGTTATTGGCAGAGAGATGGCAGTCCTTGTGGTTATTGGGCAGAGATGGCAGTCCTTGTGGTTATTTTTAAGTATTTCTTGTATTTAATATGTGAATAAAAACAAAATATATAAATTAATCTTTGATTTAATCAAAGTCAATTTTATATTAATCTTTTAGTACGAAATAATTTTGTATAATTTTTAGAATAAAAAATATTGTCGAAATTTTCGGCCTCATTCGACCAAATGGCAGCGAGTTCCGCATTTAGCAGGTCTCTATCCCAAAGAAAAATATAAAGAAAACAAAAATAACTGATGCAGAAAAAAATGTTCCCCTTCTGTTAACACGTTAAATGCCACGACGGGTCCCTCAGAGAGCGTTCCGCTTAAACACTTAGGGTCCAGTGGCCTAAACAGAAAGCCAAGGAAAGCGTGGCACTTAAGCTTTTAATCGATGTATTGCTCTTGGTACACTTTTGTTAGTCAGTGTAGCCATTAAACGGGTGCGATTTACTAGAAATTTATGTCAAAAATAAAAAAGTTTGATATCAAAATGTGGGCAAGAATGCTTCGATGAAAAACGATCCCCTACTTAAATCTACAGAAAAACTGAAAGAGAACTGAACTTTTCATAGGGAAAAAGTATACTTACTGCTCGATATGGATTGGAAGCCTTTTTATGATATTCTAGAATCTATCATAATTGTCACGAGATGAAGCATGTCCTGTAGTGGTTAGATTGTTAACTCGTGATATTTGTTTAGGAAAAATTCTATTTTTCTAATGTGGAATAACTGAATGATGCATAATTCTCATCTGGATGCTTATCAAAGGTAAAGAAAAATGATTATGCTTGTACTGCGCGATCTATTATCTATGTCGGAGAAATATGTTATGAGTAATAAAAAGTAAATATTGAAAAGTGTTTCCTGAATATTTATGTGGATAAAATCATTTTCATCTCAAATTTGCCTCCATCCTTCTTTTAATGCCTTATGAATGCCCATGCCTTATGAATAAACTTCGGCTAGTTTTAAGCCTCATAAAGTGAAATTGCTTTCTGTTATTTTTCCTCAATTGCGACTTAAAATCACGACGATTGTTAATGGAAAACTTAATTTCGATTCATTTTTCTGTTCTTTCTTGAATATAGAAAACTACTTTCTATATCGAAGAAACTATTATGGATCGATCTGTTAAACTTTAAAAATTCCTGATTCTCTCTAGCGAGCCCGAAATGTTTTTCGTTTCATTATGCCACCAATATTTCGTTCCTTTATTTTACTTTGGCATTGTTCCTTTGTACAGGTAATTTTCGGTTGAGAGATCAGTTTTGTCTACTGTGCTATTAATAAGGGAGAAATCATACATACAATACAATACTGGACGAGAAAAACTGTAAACATAAGGTTTACGTTATGATATATCATGCTGAAGGTTTGCGCCGTTCTATAAATGTCACGTATTATGTTGTGACTTATCTCTATCGATACGGAAACTTCCGAAACGTCTCTGCAAGGAAAAGACGAGGGCCGTCCGGAATATCGCTGCGAAAAATTTCCGCCCCCTTTCGTCAAGTGTGATTGATTTTTCACTCGCGGCTCGCGCTTTCTTCGTTAGTGGCTAGCCATGATGGGATAGGGGAAAAGGGGTTTTTCTTAGAATCTGGACAGTGCCAGCTGTCATTGTCGTTTTTGAAGGGGGATGAATTTCCCTTATCATTGAAAGAGGAACTCGGGCGTTCTCGTATTTTGAGGTCCCTCTATTCCAATGGTCTTGGGAATCAGAGGGTTAAACGCCTATCACTAAAAATACGTTTAAAACTCATTTATAAATCGAAATATAAGAATTACTACCGGTTGTTATCAAAGTCTCGTAGGTGGCAAATGCAGCTCAAAATGCGTTAATATTAAAGAAAATTCGAGCGCGCGTGTGTGTATGGTGAAAATGAATGTTGACAGTTTTTTTCGCCTGTTCTCTTGTTTGCAAGAAATACCAGTTACTACGGGATAAATTCAATTTATACGCGCCTTTAAAATTGTTTTTAACGCCGCTTAATTTTTTTCAAAAAAAAAACCACTTCTACATCAACTAAAGCTGTGGTGCACAAACCGTGGGTCGCGACCCCTCTGGGGATCTCGAGAACATTTTTGTGGGTCGCTAAATTCAAAGACATTTATTTGACAATAGAAATATTAGGCTTTTCTTCAAAATACGGGGTCGCGAAAAAATTTTACACAAAGTGAGGGGGTTGGAAGCGAAAATAGTTTGTTCGCCACTGAACTCAAGCAGTTCTACTTTCATTTAACGAGACACGCGAATCTTCACTTTTAGTGAATTCCAAAAAGCTGCTGAATTAGTAAAAGTCCGGGGATTCTTCCGTTGCGAATACATAACCTATAAGCGCAACTCCAAATTCCCCTTTTTACGCTTATTTGAATATTTCATTGAACATCCAGGAACTATTACCAATAACTAATACTTCCTATTAATACAAGTGTCTCGTATCGCAATGCGGTTGAAACAAAGTAAATTGTGGAAAATTGGGCATCAATAAAAGGAATTTTTGCCATTTTGAATAACCTTAAAATTTTACCTTTTTTCCAATACATTCTATACAGTTTTATCCAATCCAACTAGACAATTGGCATTTCAATCACTTTACTTCGTCTTATTAATCGAAAGTGGTATTGCTAAAGTAGTTATAGATGTCTCTGAATGCATACATGTAGGATATTACCAATAAGAATAATTTAATCGCGGCGTAAATAAGATTGTCAAAGCTAGATTATTATTTGCGATAGATGGAGCCAAGAGTCCTGCATATGATACGTCATGAACAGCGCCCTCTTGGCTCCATCTATCGCAAATAATAATCTAGCTTTGACAATCTTATTTACGCCGCGATTAAATTATTCTTATTGGTAATATCCTACATACATGTGCACCTCATATTCAGAGCCTCTGGTTAAGATCCCTCAACCACAGTTCCATAATGATCTAATTCTCCTAACAAACGACAGAAACGTAGAATTCTGCTAGGTTCGATGAATAATTTTACTTTTATGCAAGTATTCTATTGGCTAAGAAACGTAATTATTCTTATGATAATTAATATTTTTTTCATTTAATGCGTTTAAGCGAAACGGTTCTTTGGATCAAAACTACAAAAGTTTCATTTAATAGTATTTAAAACACTTCTGATTGACATTTAGAATCTCTTTATAAGTAACTAGAAGATTTGTGCCCGTCTAAGACGCGCTTTTAGTTTGCCAATAATATCTCGGATTTGATTGTCATAGATTTACTAACGAAAGTTGTTGAAGAAAATCTCGTGTAGAAATAAAAATATTTTTTGGCACAACTTGCAAAAATACTTTTCATTGTTGAAATGAAATTCAATCCATTTTCATTGTTTAAACAAATATTTAATTGCGTGTTTCTCTTTCATTGTTGAAAGCTGAGGTAATACTATTCTACAATCATCCGATTAGTTCATTCTATAATGACGCAGACAAAAGGGGCGGGGTTATTTTAATCTCCGTCAGCGTTAGAAACATCTCTGGGCTTTTCTATTATAGATTCAAAAACTAAATCTTAATACTTAATTTCTGTTATTGAAATTTATGATAACTACTGGAGTTGTTTTTAAATCTTGGTGTTTTGCTGAATGACCGTTAAAGCTATAAATTGATACTGAAGAGCAATTATGAGAGATTGTACCCATCCGCCAGAAATTAGGCTTTTTTTGCACTCAAGTATATTTTTGTGGAGTTTAACTATAGTTTTTCGTCAGTTCTCAAAAACTAGATAGAAAATACGATTTTTCTGCCATTTTAAATTTCAGTTAAATGTCTTTTTACAACATTGGTTTGATGGGTCATTTCATGCTCTCTTTAATTTTGAGGCGAACTTAATCGTTTGTGACGGACAAAAAAAACAAATTTTGTATATATTTTATAGTTAACCCAATTACAGTTTAATTTCCTCTAATTAAACAACAAATAATTTTGGGAATGTAATGCGTGCAATTGGGTCAACATAGCACACTTGGCTCTTGAGCCTTAAAAGCCCAAACCTCGATTACTAATTTGGAAAAGTTTAGATTCAGCTAAGAAACCATATAACACTTCAGATGTGTATGGATTTCACGTAATTCTTATATAGAATATCACTGCATGAGTGATCTAGTGAGATCAATAGATTTCGCTGTGCCCGCCAGATTTTTAAGAAACCAGAGTTCCTTTCCAAATTTATATTCAAAATTTAATTATATTAACAGGTTCTCGTTCTATAGGTTTTATAAAATTTTTAACACGTTCTCTGATGAACTTGACATTTTTAATGTCTCTTGGTGCTTTTAAGTCGAAATGTTTGCATCTTTTAAATACATGTTTTATTTTGCCTTTCTACAACATTTTAGGTTTTTATGCTATTTGATTTTCCGTGTTCTTATGTATTCGACCAGTTTTTTGGCGCCGTGTTTGATTTATTTCTATCTTAAGTGTTGCATTTTTTTTTTTAATCTCGAGTGTGTGCCTTTTGGAAATGAACTTTAAATTAAAAAAAAAAATACGGCTTTTGGTGTCATAGTGTGTCTTAAAGTTTTGCGATTATGTGTTTTCGTTTTTAATTATAAATACGTTTGCGTAAGTTTTATGATTTTATGTATTCTCTGTGTTCTGCTTTTTGCTTTCTAAGGCATATTCTTTTTTATTTTTTTATTTACTCATTGTGACTTTTGTTCTTTGTGTGTTTGTCAGCACTCTGTAAATGGAGTTTTCTCTGTAGTGTGCCTTTCTTTAAATAAATAAATTTAATTTCAGATTGTAAGTTTAAAAATATTACAGCTCGATACACTAACATTTTTCGATTTTGAACCGGACAGTAATTTTTATGTGCACTCAGCTTGAAACAAAACACAACAAGGAATTTTGACAATCAAATTCTGTAGACTAGCTGTGGTCGCAGTACAGTTTTCAGCAGCCACCAATTTCTTTAAAATTTGAATTCATATATTTCTGAATCACGATTTCTTCTCCTTCAGTAATTTTTTGGGGATGCACAATTGAAACTTACGAAGTTCGAAGCCAAACAACTGGAACTAAAGTGAACGAAGATGATGAGAATGTTTCAGGAATTTTTTAATAGATTGAAGGTTTAAAATGATTAAACATTTTTTTAATCTGGCTGCAAAATTGCTCGTTTATAATTTAAATGCTGGTTTTCCTTTCTGTGTAATTTAACGATAGATTATAATCTGTTTTTCCTGAAATCATTGCTGCAAGATCTTTTTTAAAGTTACTTTATTTTTCTATTAATATAACAGACGTCAGGGCTAAATTGGTTTCCTCGTTTCTCGAGAGCCTCGGCTTCCTCGTCAACAATATTTTTCTGTGTATAAAATCCTTAAACATTTTCTCTGCTTGAAGATTTGCAATCTGTTGTTGGCTATCCACTACTTTTGATACTTTAAGATTCTAGCTTTCGAACTTCAAGTAAGAATTTTAAGTTTGTTGGCATTTTTTCAGTTGTATAATTTTAGATGTTTAGTCTTGGTTGTATTGTTTAAATTAATGTGGCTATCCATATTAACAGTAGAATGACAATAGTGTTTGACGGACGTTCCAAATTTCTTTTAAACTGATGTAAAATCTTAATTGTATTCGTTTTCATGATAAATAATTAATTTTTGTACATAGAATTTTTATATGTGTAAACTGTGATTACATTCACCCCATATTTATTTAACAGTATACCAAAATTAGTTGTATTATTTTAACTCCAAATATTTCTTTATTCTGTGACTTATAAGTTGTATGAAAATTGTTTTCGATGCAATTGCTTTACAAAACGTTGTTTGTTTAATTACAAAACGTTGTTTAATAGTAAAGCATAAAATTTATTTATACGTAAAATTAAATCATTTCTAATTGTACCTTTATTTAGAATTTAAAACCCGATTAGTGGCTCTTGTCAACATTTTTTATTGCTCTTCTGTTGAATTATTAGCTATTCATAAGATATCCTATCCTTAATCTAATTATTCCCATATATTTTCTGGTCAGAAATGCCATATCTGATTTTTGTCTCTCAATTCTTTCTCGTGCACCTGCATTTGGTTCTCATGGCCTTTAATACTCCCTAGATGGTTTATATTCAGAAATTTTATTGGCCACAGTTTGGTAATAATAAATCAATTGAATTCAGTAGATTGCCCTTTCTTCTTTCCGCTTTCCAATGTTTGTGATGATGTTTCCTAAGCAGCTTCTTCTATGAGATTTTCTAAAATTCTTGATTAGGGCTTCGAATACATCGACCTACAAATTTTTCACTTGCATTCTTTATTGCATTTTCTCATGTAAAAAGTCAATGTTTTTCTTGTTAATTTTGAAAGGACAGTTTCAGATACAATATACTAAGAACCGTTGAAATTTAATCGAAATCAGTTTTGAAAAAGCTAAAAAGTGACCATATCATAATAAACAAATAAACACAACTTTTGGTTATTTATGTATTTTCAAATAAAAACATTAAGATCTCTTGCTTCAACGACAGATTCCAGCCTACGTAATTTGTTACAAACCATTGATTACATAACCATTACGGATTTGCCCCGTCCTGCCGTTGCACCTGGGAAACATTGAATGATCGAGCCGCCGAGACAATAACACTGGAACTGTGGCCTGTTACCTAATGGTCATCACCGGCCTCGGTACAGACCCCTACCATAGGAGATACGCCCCATCATCGGAGATGTGGCCAACGCAACCGCATGGCCATTATATCCCCAGGAGAAGAACCGCTTTCTTATTCGCCGACTTCTCATCTACGTACTCGTGGTGCCCCCAAGGGGGTGGTATTTGCATATGAAAATCGATGCTGCGATTCAGTGGCGAATCCAGGGGGGGCTATCGGGCTACAGCCCCCCCCAGAGCCAAGCCAGAATTCTTGATTTTATTTAACATCATTACAACTGTTTTTTCTTAATTCCCTCTTTTTAAAAAATAATAAAAACGTTTCAACGTTACTTTCTGGCTTGACAGGCTCGAAAATTTTCCTACTTTTGTAGTCATTCCACTTGTACTTGTAGCTTTGACGCTGTCGAAGACATTTTTTGGCTAGTTATTTCATTGTAATTTTTATTAAATTATCGAAAGTATTGTATTGTTTTTTATGATTCTTATTGTCGGTAAGTCAAGTCTGTAAAGTTAGAGTTTTAGTTTACTTTAGCCTTGAGGTTTGACGTTCATCACGACGATACAAAGTTTTATGACTCACCCCCCCCCCCCCCCAGACCCGAATCCTAGATTCGCCACTGCTGCATCGATCCGTCTGAAAATCTTTCTAAATGCTTCAAGACGAACTTCTTAATATGTGAAATTGGTCAGATCCACCCATCCTCTATGAATTCACACTAAGTTTGTCATTTTTGCAGTTCATTCTAATTTCTCATTCCTTGTTTGCTTTCCTACAAATCTTTCGGTAAACAAATCAAATGGCAGAATAAGGTTAAGAATCTTGATTCTAAGAAACAAGATTTTAGTCGGACCAATTTTCCTTGGAGCCTAAACAGATTCAAAAGTTGAACAAATTTATCAGAGGTCTGCTAATCGAGGACGTTTGTCTCGTTTATAAAGGTTGGAAGGAAGATGTACGACCATTTTTAACACTAGATTTAAGGAGCGAGTCAATACGACTCGTTCAAGATTTTATTCATATATAGAAAACTTAAAAATTACTTTTTAAACATAACGTTGATTTTTAAATGCATAATGAAATTTATACAAATATAAATTCACCCTCCGCCTATTCTTTAATTTCGTATTTTCGAATGTTGTTACCTATTTTTAAGGTTATGAGTCGAGACAAGTCATTAAATGATTTTGTTAGTTGCTTTAAACACCTGAAATTTGTGTCTTGCGTAAAGAAATTTCTTATAAAATTCCTAAAACCAAATAATACCTTCATATTCAATCTCGTCAATTTATTTAACACGTTGGTTGTAGGGATGGAAAAAACCTGCCGGTTTAAACCGAATACCGGTTTTTTTTGTTTCGGTTAACCGGTTTTTTCGGTTATTTTTTGTCCCAGTTATAACCGGTTATTTATTTTAAATCCAATAACTGGGTAAAAAAACCCTGCAGAATCAGCTATCAAAAGATAGGTTCGAGTTATGAAGTTTTGTAATCCATCATCTTGGACCAATCAACGGTCACCGCTTCCTCGAGGCGGACAATGAAATGGTCTAAAATAGTCATACTCAAGCTTTCGTAACTCGATTAGTGTTGGTCTCAGTAGAGTGGATATTTTGCATAAAATTTTAGTATCCAAAAATATTTTAATAAATATGATTAATAGGACTAGAGGAATGTATAAAAATTTAGACATGGTTATTTTTTATTACTTTACATATAGCCGCAAACAACACAACACGATTATTTACGTATGTACTCTCTAATTTCTTTTTTTGTCTACAATACTTAATGCAATTCTTAAATTGTATTAAGTAGTGTAGTAATGCCTCCGTAAAATGTATTTCAAAAGCAGTGTTTATGTGTAAGAAAACTGTTTAAATAAAGTTTTTTAATAAAAAAAATGTTTTATTTAAACTGGATGAAAAAAAAATTTTTGAAACCTCATTTGGATGTGTTAGTCGTAGTGACTCACTTGGGCAAAAATAGCTAGATAAACAACAGCTGTAAATCTAGTGTTAAAAGCTATGGACGAGTTTTCTGTTTTGTTTACATTTAATTGCCTGTACTACGTAATTCCAGTGTTAATGCTTAGTCAATGGAATCTTCAAAACGGAAGTCCAACATACAAACAGATAAAATCAAGGTTTTTAATGTAAGTAAACAAACCAGAAAACTCGTCCATATTTATAGCAAAATATAGCTTTTAGAAATACAGTCACAAGTTCATTCATCGCATTACTAGTAAAGAATTTTTTAAATAATAATTGAAACGTTATTGAGTTTTGTAATAAATATATTGACCCACACCGAAAAAAAAGAATATCCCGCTCCTAAAAATAGTTCGCCTTATTAAAATACGCTTAAAAATCGCCTTATCGAACTTAAAAACTAAAAACAAAAGTGAAAACTTTTTGAAAATTATAACTCAATGTAATTATGAGCCGTTTCCTTATAATTATAGTTTTTCTCATCAAGGAGTCTGTTTTAACTGTTTTTGGAACAACCAATAACTATAGGGACTCGAAGTTCTGCATAGTCATTTTGTTAAAAAAAAATGTATTGCTTCATCAATTTCATCCATTTTCGTGTACCTATCAGTCTTTCACCGTGCAGGAAACATTGACGAAAACATTCCCTAACCCATCAGCTTTGTTTACGTCGTATCTCGGGTTTTGACCTCAAACACGGAGGTAACTGCTAATGTTCTGGCATAATGATAACTAAATGCTAACGAAGACGCTTTCCGTAGCTGTCTCGCGAAGAATGACCGCTCACCCTGGATTCAAGTTGACTTCCGAATAACATTCCTGGATCGTTTTGTACCCAAATTGAGAGGAAATTTCGCTGTCTAAAGCGCGGCTTTAGATTTTGGCTAGTTGCAACTGAATGAAAGGTAGAGATCTTGACAAATGCCCGCTTATCACATGTATAGAGCAAATTTTTTTAACTACCTTTTGAGATAGAAACATATTAAGCAATTTGAATATCTCGACCACATATTTCTTTTTCGAAATGTTATTAAGAACTATATCTGTTATGAAAAGGTTGAAAGTACACATGGGATGTTAGAAAAACACGGACGGGATAATATTCAAATTTTTATGGACAAAATGCAGCCAGAACGAAAAGGTCAGTTCTCAAAGTAATATGCAATTCTATATTCGTAGACGATTATTTAAAACCCCTTTTTGTGACTGAAGGTACAGCTTCTGTTAAAGACTCTAGTATTTTTCCTAAAAATGGTAACATTTTAAGTGTGAACGGAATAGGGCTTTTCAACCCCAAAAGTAGCTTTCAATTTTTGTAGAACGTCTGATCTATATCCTCTACATGCCCATACTTGTGAAGTGCTATGGTGAACCATACCTTCTATAAATAGTAGGTAAAATCTTGAGATTTCACAAAATAGCTATTTAATAATTAGAATACAAAATATTTGTTCTTAAAAATTTAGTTCAGTAGGATCACGAAACTCAAGGTTTAAAAAGAAATCTTATTTAATTAGGCGAAAGCTCAAAGATTCTTGCATTAAGATTGTCTACTAAAATATGCTATTTATTAATAAAGTGAAAATACAAAGAGCTGGCAAGTATGACATAGCAAACATCTCATTGTCGCTTTAACTCTATTATTATTTAATTGTTTGAAATTAAATTTGTTGGAATTTTTGCTAACTTGACATACTGATTTTATAAATTACTTCTGAAAATAGAATTGCTATTTCTATAAATGCACTAAAGACTCTGAACTCTGAGGAATCGAACGAACCTGGATTTATATGTGGTTCGAATGAAAGCACTAGCTTTTATTTGCGATTCTGCTCCAAAAACTGTTTGAAAACTTTTGGACGCAGTTCACCAACAAGACAAAGACCTACACGTTGTGAGCATGACATGTAGAACATCTCTCAAGTAATTATTTTCCTTGAAATATAAAATGAATGTTTTTCCAATTAAAGGTGACAAACTCAAACGGTTCATAACACGATCAATCGCGTTATTTCCCGTTAAATTAAAATTAGTATTAAATCTTTTATTTTTGTGCTCTATTTTTAACTCTTTAAATGAGATCAATTTCAGTAATTTTAAACTCTATTATTGGGGAACTATCAATTTTCTGTTATTGGTGAAGAGCTCACTGTTGAGTATTTTGGATGTAGAGGACGAGATGCTCTGAATTCCTCACGAATCTGCAGTTTCAACATTTTTACCTCCAAAATTCTAATTAGAATTAAGGGAAAATATGCGACCCTTGAATACTATCTGTTTTCAAACCATTTTAATTCGATCGATTTTAACTCGCCGTCACTTTTTACGCTCTGACGCAGCCCCTATATCTAACAGGTGCAACTGCATTTTAAGTGTTAAGCATATTTTATGCCAATGCAAAAGTTTTTGTGTCCAAAGACAAGTTCACTTTGGAGCGCATATCGTTGATTTAGCTGACATCTTAAGAGACCAATCCTTGGGTCAATGTTTTTACTTTTTTAAGGGAAGTTCGACTTATTAAAATGATTTAGTAGTTTTTTCAGTTACAATGTTTTTAGAACTTTTATATGTGATTTGAATACAACGAGAGTTGGCGCAGTATGGCCAAGTTGTCCCCTGTTCCATTAAACCCAAACAAATCAAACCTAATTCGATCGATGGATGATCTTAAACAAAATTTTAAACTTGCAGCTTTACCAAATATTTTCTAAAACTTAAACATTTCAACTTGTGTATAAAGATTCTGTAAACAAAGCCAATAAATTATACTGTCGTCCTGCCTTGTCCCCCGGGTCCTACATGACCGGGTCGCCGCGATGATAACGCGGATATTTCGGTCATTTGC
>BGPR01000156.1:717661-784857 GCA_013235015.1 Araneus ventricosus
TAGTAGCATCTTCTATATTTCTCCAATTTTTCCTGCATGACCGGGTCACCGCGATGATAACACGGATATTTCGGTCATTTACAAAATGGCCATTGCCGGCCCATGCACCTACCTCTCCCGTAGGAGATGCGTCTCGTCATCGGAAATTCGGTCAATACAACCATACCACCAATTACTATACCGACAGATGAAACGAAACCTGCTTACTTTTTCAGCAACTTCTTGTCCACATACTCGTGGTGCCCCCCCCCCCCCCCCGGGGGATAATAAAGAAATGTTTGTGTAGTAGTGTCTTTTATGTTTCTCCAATTTTTTTTTCCAATTCCCACTAAGATTGTGGGGGAAAGTAAATTTACTAATTTCCCAGCAATGCGAAAATTTATGCACAGTTTTCTTTCTGAAATCTTCAGTTACTTAATGAAATTCTTCTGAATTCCAAATAATATTTTATTGAAAGTAGTCTACACTCCGATGATGTATGTAATCGAAATCTTGTTGACATTCTTATTCCATTAAACGTGTCGTTGAATATAGTCCATCTATCTCAAACAAACAACTGCTTGACCATCGCGGAAAACAACTGGGTTATTTCATAACCATTCAACCGTTAATGGCCGCTGTACATCGACTTCTTCCTAGCTGAAAGGTATGTGTGCCTTCCCGTTTATATGTTTAGACTTGTGCTGAATGCGATTCTATTTCAACAAGGAAATCCAGAGAAGACAAATTAGTCACTTTGCTACGAAAATTATTGACTTAAAATAGGCGTCTTATTGCATAGAATTGTATACTGAAGAACGTGCCAATCATGTGCAGTAGATTTTGAAGATGACATAACGCATATGTGATTATGTAATCAATCCAGTGGCGAATCCAGGGAGGGGGCTATGGGGCTGCAGCCCCTCCCAGAGAAAAACCAGAATTCTTGATTTTATTTAAAATCACTACAGATGTTTGTTCTTAATTCCCCTTTCTTTAAAAAAATAATAAAAACATGACAACATTGCTTTGTGGCTTGACAGGTTCGAAAATTTTCCTACTTTTCTAGTCATTCCACTTGAACCTGTAGCGTCGACAGGGTCGAAAACACTTTTTGGCTACTTATTTCACTGTATTCTTTTATGAAATTATCGAAAGTATTGTAGTGTTCTTTATGATTCTTATCATCAGATGAGTAAAGTTTATGAAGTTAAAATGTTTTGGCTTCCAAAAGCCATGAGGTTTGACATTCGTCATGACGATACGAAATTTTTATGGCCTCAGCCCCTCCCAGACCAAAATCCTGGATTCGCCACTGAATCAATCTAACGGATATGTGATTATGTAACCAATCATTGTTACGAGCTTAAGTAGTTTCGATTACAGCAAATTCGTGATTTTTTTTAATTCTTCTTTCATTTTCCTGATGCAGAGTATGCAAATAACACATTGCGCGTCAAGATGTTTTTCAACGATAGAAAAATGCTTTTTCTATGCAATATATCCCGCATTAGAGGGTAATTTCCAACATAAGAAACAATACTCCCTTAATGGTTGCCCGATGGTTAATTTGATATTCAACTTGCCTCCATCATTTTTTAAGTATCTCGTGACTTTTAACTGTTAGCATTATTTGCTAGTCTTAAGTTTCCAAAAGTAAAATTGCCTTCAAGTTTATTTCCCTAAACAGCGCATTGGAATCGCGATGATTGTGAGGCGGAAAATTTAATTTTTAATTCATTTTCTATTCAAATAAGATCCTTGCATCTTAAACGTAATTTTGACTCGCATTTTCTGTTCGAAAAGTTATTCCTTGCATATAAAAAAACTTTTAATTTAAAATTATTGCCTTGCGTATTAAATTTAATTCTTTTGCGCAGCAAATGAATGTTGAATGTAAATTAAGATATCGTAGATTTCTTAATTTACTTTTAAATATTAAATAAAACCATGATAATTCCTTGTAAAACAGGGTTAATAATCTTATTATTTCTGTGTACCTTTAACTGATACTCTAAAGGCTTATTCATGCAATGTATTGTCTGCTTTTCATTTATTACAACTACAACGCATAGTTTCGTTAAAACATGTTTTCTGCCATCATAGAAGCTTTTTGAACACTTTGACTAGGAAAGCCGCATGTATACGTTCCTTATCTTATAAAGCAAAAATTAAACTCGCTATTCAAAAAATTAAGTTGTCTTTTAAATTTACGGAATTGATAAAACTAAAATTGCTAATATTTTTGCATCTGTATATTTGATTAGATTAACTACTGAATGGTTAATGACTTTTAACATTTATTTCTATATGCAAGATCTAAATACAAATCATGTATTCATAACTAGTTTTGTGTAGTTCTTATTGTTTCCTCCGATAATCTGGGCATTCACGAGAAGGCTAAGCTGTCCCAAGAGCTGTTTTTTCCACCCATTTTAGTCGAAAAATTAGGCAAAGCATTCACGGATGTTCCAGAGTTTGAGACAAGGTTCAAAGTCGCAGAATTTCTGCCACCCAGACTCATCTTTTCCCACTCGGGGTATTTCGAGTTTCATTTCTAACCTCGACGCGAGGTGCCAATGTAGGCGGATCCTTTGTTTTGCCGCTACCCTTGCATCGAGGTCCTCAAAAAGCGAACCGGCCATTCCAATAAGACTTCAAACTAGTCTGAATTGTGACCCTTCCATTCCGCTATGCTAATTTTCATCGGTTTTTCACCCTGACGAAAGGTTTTTCCTTCCTGCGTTCCAAAAATTCCAGATTGGAAGAATGGTGAATGCCCCGCTATAGATTTCCTCACAAGTAACACCAACGGGAGTGTGAGCTTTCTCGTATGTTCCCTCAGTATGGCGCATTTTATGTTTAGCTTCGTCGTATAGTAAGAAGAATCGAATATATAGTTCAGACCTTTGACCAATTGGATCGAAAATTTGAAAGTGATCTATAATTATGGTGTTAAAACCACACACCAAATTTAATTAAGGCAGCCCTTTGCGTTTTTTGGGTTATCATATTCACAAACACGAAAATAGACAAAACGGCTTACAGTCAACTTAATAGCGGATTTAGTCCCAAATTTTTCACAGATCAATAATTCAGGTGATTAAACCACATGCCGAATTTCATATAACTTGTTGCGTTTTGAGTTATTTCACATGCACAAGAATGAACAGACTTCCCTTTGACAGATTCATCCAAACTCAACAGAAATTTGGATACAGTCGGGTACCAAATTTCATTCGTCTAACTCCTTCCATTGTTTATTTACTTGCTCTTTGCAGAGTCTTCTCCAACATGTATCCATTGTGGTGACATACTGACTGTCAAACACATCTTAATAGACTGTTTAGCTCTTAATAGACATCGGTTGAGGTACTTTTGCTCAAGCAGTTTTAACTGGTCATTTTTATTGGGAGAAAATCCACATTTTAAGCTCTTCATGTATTTGAAAGGACATGGTGTTTTCCATGATGTCTAGTTTTCTTGTCTTTGATATGGTCTTTTTTAAATTTCTTGTTTTAGTATCTTTGTACTGTCGGTTCATTCATCTTACTTTTTTTACTTGGATTTTAACTGAAGGTTCATTCAAGCACTTATTTTCTGTACAGATTCTTGGTTTTCGGCGCAGCTTATCCCATTCGAGGATCTTGCGCCAGGAAAAGTCGAATCAAATCCGTTCTTTATTTATAGTGTTCACAGACGGACAAGCATAATTCCAGACATGGGGGGTGTTACAGAGTGTGAGAAGGGGACGTGGTCGTTTCTAACCAAAACTCAAAAGACGAGGCAATGGACTGTAACTGGTTTTTATTGCTAAACATAAATCTCTGTGACCAACGTAAACTCAATGGCTCAAGCGAGCCTCACACGACGTGCGCTGATCACAGTCAAATTCACACTGATAAAGATACTGAAAACACAAGATATACACACAGAAAAGACCACTAGAGGGCGTAACAACTATTATGAGAAGTTAGGCCGGGTAAGGCCGTAGCAGGGGGTGTGGTCTCAGGATGGTCTAAAGCGTGAAGTTTCATCAAAATCGACGGGTACAGTACTTTCTTTTTGCATATTTCGCATGTGAGTAAGTAACAAGGAGTATGCTATTTTAATGTGAGCTAGAAGAAACTATTTTTGCTGTCCATTTTTGTGAATGTTGAATTTACTTTTTTTTCTGGATTTATTGTGGTGCAACCCACGGGCTATTTTGAATCTTTCGGAATAATTAATTATCACTAACATTGTTTAAGCTCTGTTTACATAAACAAAACTGATAATCGATACAGAGATCGTTATACTGCGTTTAGTCCATGTTTCATTATATTTAACTGATATGGATATGACGCAGGAGAAAAAAAAAAGCAGAGAAAAAATAATTGTTACAAAAAACTTCAAAATATGCATGAAAGATCCGGAAAATTTTGACTTTCAAAATAATACGGCTCCTAGATGATTCCAATGGCTTAATTTCTAGTTCCTTTGTATACCGACTTAAAAAATAAATTTTTCGATGTGCATTCCTCCCATTTTATTTTTGAGATAAAGAAACTGACAAATCTTCTTTTCTTGAACATCCAAGACAGCTAGACGGATTGATTTCTTTGTTTACCAGACTATCGCGCAATTCAACTAAACGTCATTGTTTTTTACTTTCTCGTATACGAAGTAAAGAAAGAGAAAGTATAGTAATCGTCAAAAAATTCGGCCTCGAGATTTTCATGAATCTACACCTCCCTCAGGCCGGAAAAAAAACCTTTTTCACGATAAGAGTTGCATATTTAATTTACGGTTAGTTTTATTTTGTATTTGGTAATGCATTTTTTGAGTGGATTTTGCATTATTTTTACTCTGACAAAACGAAAGTAGTTGTTAAAAGTAAAGTTATAAAGTAACAAAACCAAAATTAGTGTCAATTGTGTCAAACCTTCTTTGGTTTGTTTGGGTTCTTTCGATACCGAAGCAAACCAGCGGGAGTGGTCTCCCCTAAACTTCCTCGTATACTTTCCCCAAAAGGTGATGTTTCCCTTCCCCCCGCGTGGATAAAAAAAATTCGACGCTACTGTAATCCAGAATCTAATGACTATCAGAAGGTTTTTCATTGTAGATTAAAGTGATTGTAAAACATTTAGGTAAAGAATCAAATTCAAAGAGATGCGTACCGAATAAAACGCATCTCGCACACTTCCAAATCTTTCCAGATCAAGGACAAAGTGACGTAATCCTCCCGGTCGGCTCAAGGACAAAGTGACGCGTGCACAGGGATTGCTACCAGTACGCATGAAGAATTCGAAAGTAAACAATTATGCGATTATACAGACCGACAGACAGTCTACCCGTTGACGTATTTGGCCCAGAATTTTATACGGGCCTACATTCCTGATGATAAAACTGTGTACCAAATTGTGTCTATATACCTATTCAAGTTTGTGAGTTATCGCGTTCACATTAACACGGACATACAGACTTCCCATGTATGGATTTTGTCCAAAATTTGATAGAAGCCTGCAAATCGTGTGTAAAGATCACATACCAAATTTCATCCTCGTAGCTCTAATAGTTTTCGAGTTATGTTCACAGACAGACAGACACACAAACAGACATAATTCTAAAATTGTGTTTTTCTGATTCGGGGATGAAGATTTGTCAAAATCTCTAGTTCGAATTTTTTGACGATTACAATACTTTATCTTTGTATACTTCGTACACGAGAAAGTAAAAATATGTATGTATTGGAGATAGTCTCCGTCCCACTAACTGAATTAGAGAGGATGTTATCTGATTCTCTCAACATGGACCTCAAAAGGTTTCACCTGTCTGACAGCGATTATTGCAGTTGTGGTGGAATTGCACGGCACTTCTCTATGCCACGGAGTGTATTTATACAGTGTCTTGACATATGAGGAAGCCAGCGCCAAACTTCGAACAAGAATGGCTGAAAAGGGTCGCCGATAACTTCATCTCCAGGCATAAAATTCGTGGGATTATCAAATTCATTAGCGAAAACAGATATCTTTTCCGGCCTCCCTAGCCTTCAACTTTCCAGCGAGTTGAACTAAGTAGCTCAATTACCGGACATTCCCCCCTTGAAATAAAAGAAAGGTATAAGAACATCTAAAGAAAAGAAGACTATTACGAACTAATAGTGAAAATGCCTGTGCTGTACATAGTGTATATATTTCCTTCTTTTTGTTTATTTTCTTTTTCTTAAATAAAATTCCCGTGTCTTGCCCATCAAACCGTTCAGTGACCGGTCTGGTCACGGGTACGGGGATAAGAGACGGCGTTCTGTATTGGAGATAACAATTATTCCAATATGGATAAAGCATCAGCACCTCGATTCCTGTACACCAGGTCTATGGGTGATAGAATGATTCCATCTTTGTAAAGCCAGAGCCCAACGGGTTAGCTTAGGACTTTTCGGAGTGATTTGGTCAGAAATAATCTCCACCGTAAATCCATTTATCAAACTTATTGAGACCAAATAGCACTGACCAAGCCTCCTTTTCAATACTTGCCCAGTTCTATTCAGGATTGCAGTTCAACTTCCATCATAGATGCAATAAAAAAATATCAAGAACACCAATAAAATATTTCTAAACAGGATATTAAAAGAGCGTTTGCAACAAAATTTTTCCTCAACAAAATCAAAAGAAAAAGAATAATTTTATACGATTTATCTTAATTCATATATCATCAAACTCATAAAATCATTTCCGCTTAGACAGCAACAATCTAATAAACCATTCAGTTATATACTTTCGAAACACGAAGTGTGGCCTCGAAAAAGAAGAACACCATGTGTCTTATTTCGTCATTACATTTTAGCACAAAGAGAACTTTCGTTTTTATTAAAATATTTGCGAAGTTAATGATAATAATTGATTAAATTTAAAATTAAGCGTTAAATATTACTGCCAAAATATTGGCACAGACCAATCAATTAATAGTTACGTTTTAACTATACAAATCAGAATTTCAAAAATATATGAATCTTGCTGCAAACGCGCAAGTATTCATAAAAATAATCAGAAAATGAGATATCCAATATGTGACAATCGGAGTCAAAAATGCTTTGAAAATTAACAATGAACCAAAAATATTCTAGTATGTATTTCTATATTTTATGAACATGGCATTTAACACGAAATTGAAATGATATTATGTAGATAAGATTTTGTATTTGATTTACAACAATTCTTGCGTTAAAAAGAGTGCTTACTGAGGATGCTGGTAAGACTTTACAGTGTTGTCGAAAAAGAAATTTATATCAGATTCTAACATATTTCGAACAGATTAGTGGCACAAAGGGAAATGGGTCAAATGGAAATCATACCACCCGATACGGCTTGAATTTGCGTGAAAGAGCTTCGCACACCATACAAACCAGCGGGAGTGGCCTCCCCGAAACTTTCTCGCATACGACTAGTAATCTGGGGTGAGTAAATACCCAATGAGTAGGTAAATATTTTTGGGGTGTATTCCCAGAAACTTGGTATTTTGCAAAAAAAAAAAAGAAAGTGCCTTTGGCCCGCATTCCGCGCGCATAAAAATTGCGTATTTTCGCAATTTTTATTCGCGTTGAGGGTACCACAACTATTAACATTTTATTTAACGTTTTTGAGTAAGAAATTTATTACAGATATCGCACAAGGTTTCACCACACCTCTGGTTAATCAAAGTCGTCCATCTGGTGAATGTCAAAACGAAGTTTCAATTTAGGGGGGTTGCTATAATTTCCGAAAATCGCGTTTACCGTTCGCTACTTTTTCCTTTGTAGACCGCGCCAAGGTGAAAGGAAATCGTACTGTAAATAACCGCTTGGCGGCAGTTTACTGTCGCCAATACACAATAGCAAAAAAAAAAAAAAAATTAAGAATGAGTAACACCACCACCCGAGGTTCTGTGTCTGATGCGCACAGGTGCATATCCGCACATTATTAACTAGTGGAATTTGCTCACACATTGTAGGTTTACTGGATCCCAGTTACCTTTGGTAGGAAAACTTGGCGAACAACTGGAGGGGTAATAGACAATGCATACTTAAGAGAGTGATTAATGTGTGAGGGTTATTTTCTATGAGATAATCACCATTTTCCCAAGGGTAAATTGATAATTACATTGGTATTTTCATGTATTTTCAATTTATTTAATATAACGATTAATTTATATGGATTATCTATTGTTTAATTTAAATTATATCTGTATTAGTCACTTGTTTGAAAATAACACTTATTAAGGTCCTTAGCATTTTCCCACGGAAGCATCATTGTGTTATCAGGGGCACGAAGTGTCATTCTTCTACTGACATTGATTGATTGCCATATATCAAAGGTTTTCAATGCGCTAAAACCAAGCCAAATCAGACAGACATCGATAAAGTTTACAATATTGTTACCTTTCCAACGCTTGTGCGCAAAGATCACTACTTATTGACTTATCGCAAATGCGACTGTGCGCAAGTTCCACAATACCCCACCCGACATGAAACGACATGATTATATTTATTGAAAAAAGTATCCAAGTCTGAATTATTGTCGTTCATTATATTCATATTAAAATCTCCAATTACTACGATTTCTTGGATATCTCCGACCTCGTTCATGATCGATTCAAAAAACATTTATTGGTGTTCGTGGAAACTTGTAACCATAAATTATGGTCATTCCATTGATAAAGAAGGCGAATAATTCGACATGGTATTCGTTTCTTCTCTCTATAATATGGTAAATCTCATCACCTAAGCCTTCAAGATTGTATTTGACTGAGCAAATCGGACCCCTGGAACCTTGAAATGCACCACTTTTACTTTAAGGCTAATATATTCGTCTGGAGATGTTAATGTTTCAGAAAATATTAATATATCATTATAAAAATACCATTTATCACTTTTGATGTACTGCAGTTTATATCTTAAAGAACATACATTCTAATAAGTAATTTTAAATCTCGCTGAATTTTTTAACACGCTAAGTGGCATGTTTAAATTTTAGGTTCTTCTTAACTTACGTAACTGTTGTAGACAAGGATCTTCAATTTTAGATTCCTTCGGCACCCTGAACTTTCCGATGATGTAGTCCACCTATGCTAGACACTCGGCGTAAAGCGACGTACAGCAAAGACCGAGTTATCTTTTTTATTTCGTTGAAGTTCTATGCAACTTTTCGATATGTCTGTCCTTGACTTTTATGTATAGTGATCGCTTCAGCTGGAACAATCGGAAACTGCGTTCGCAATGTTTGGTATTGAAGTTTTTATGATATGTTTAGAGCGATGCAAACTTTCCTAATGGATACTAAATTAGTCTTAATATTGTTACCATCGATGAACCTCTTATGGTCTTTTTTGGCCTTACTACCGACATTTTCCTTGATAATATAAACATAACTTATGTTTATATATTCGAACCGCGATATAGCGAACCCGGGATATAACGAACCCTCGGTTACAGCGAACCTTTTACATGGTCCCAACTGAAGCCCTATGTTAATGTATTTTCATGCGTTTACAACGAACAGCAAACGCTAGAGACTCGGTTATAGGGAACTGAAAATTTCTAAAACTTCAAACTTTTCACGCCCAAAGGGACATTCTTTACTAATTGTGCTCAAGTCAACCCAACTTCTACAAGAGTTGCCCCTTTTGCATGAAATACTCTGGTCCAGAGACTACATTCCAGTCACTGTTAACTAACCCCATAAGTGGGACGAAGGAACAATAGGCAAGGCTCTTTACAGTTTATATCTCCCCTCCTTCCCCCGATGGACACCTGTCCTGGTGTCAGCCATGGAAGGGGGGACTTTCTGGTCAGACGACCTAGGAGCAATCACGTGTTTTCTCTGCCATTTTAGTTTAATTGCTTATCATTCTGTGAACCTTTCAGTGACCATGGCTAACGTTGGCAATCGAAAAGCTTTTTTTATCGAGGATAAAGTTAAGTTTATTCGAAAATTGCAAAACGGCGAAAATCAATTAGCCATTTGTAAAGAATTTTTCCTGTCTAAATCAACTAGCCACTATCCCGAAGAATCGTGACTCTATCATCTCTGCATATGAAAAAAACATAAACGGATGCAAGAGATAGCGAAAGGCAGAAAAAGAAAATGTGGAAGAGGCCTTATTTAAGTGGTTTACTCTATAGAAGAGGAGAAATCTTCCTATAACGTTCGCCATTCTCCAAGCAAAGGCTAGTGAATTTGCAGAACTTTTTGAAGAAAAGAGCTTTGTTTGTTCCAATGGATGGCTGGATAGGTTTAAGAAGCGGCACAACATTAGGAGCGGCAAAGTTGTGGGTGAATCCGCTAGTGTTTGTTCTTCCGATATCAATCACTGGATGGAAAATGTTTGACCGGACATTATTCGCAATTACGATGAAAAAGACATTTTCAACGCCAATGAAACAGGTTTGTTTTACAAGCTCACTCTAAATCAAAATTTAAAGTTTAAAGGAGAAAAATGTGTCGGTGGTAAACTCTCAAAAGTAAGGATAACCATTCTGGTATGCGCCAGTATGAATGGTTCAGAAAAACAGAAGCTGACTGTTATAGAAAAATTTCAAAAACCAAGGTGCTTCAAAAATGTGAAGAAACTCCCGGTGGATTACAAGTCAAATAAAAAGTCTTGGATGACGTCGGATTTATTCCAGAAATATCTTCGACAGTGGGATAAGGCACTGGCTAAGAAAAAAAAGGAAAATCGTTTTATTAATAGACAATTGTACTGCCCACATTGAGCCAAGCAACTTAGAATGAATCAAAGTAGTCTTTCTCCCACCCAACACTACATCAGTTTTGCAACCGATGGATCAGGGAGTAATTCGTAGCCTGAAGTGTCATTACCGGAAGCAGCTCATCTTGCGTATTTTGGAATACTATGATAAAAAAAAAAGGACTGTGACATTTCTCTTCTTGATGCTGTTGTTCTACTCGAAAAGTCTTGGAGATTGGTAACAGAATCGACTATCAGAAATTGTTTTAGTCATGGTGGGCTTACGAAAACACAGCAAACGGAAGATGACGGCGAGGAAAATGACAACCTTCCCCTCTCCAAATGGCTAAAAAAGCACGGAGTGAATGCTTTTCCACAAAATGAAATCGAACATTTCGAATGTTGTGACGACGCTGTCATTACACCTAGGGAAGTGAGTGAGGAAGATATCGTGGCATTAGTAAATAAAAAACACGACTCTATTGTAGATTCGTCTTGAGATATGGAGGAAGAACAAGACGAACCAGGACCTTCAGTTTAAGATGCAAAAGCAGCTGCAAACGTTTTGAACAATTTTTTTTGCCACAGAAAACATCGACTAACATGTTGTGGACCTGTTTAAAATAGTGGTTAAAAATATCGACGAGTTGTATATAAAAATCGAAAACTTTTCAACCAAAAATAACATCTTTTTTTAATGTAGTAGATTGATTAGCAAAGTAAAAAAGGTAAATGACTAGTTTATTATTGAGTATACTATTTAATACTTTATTTGTCCATAATTACTAATGAAAATATTACGTTATTAAAAAGTTTATTATAGAAGTAGTATCTTAGCATGTTAGGGCCTTTTTTTTTTTTTGCAAAAACGGATACAGCGAACCTCGGTTAAAGCGAACTTCTGAGTCGGTCCATTGAGGGTTCGTTGTAACGGGGTTTGACTGTATTAACAAATTTACTATATAACAATTCAATATTACAAACATAATTGATTATTTATTGCTATGCAATTTTTTAAAACATTTCAAACAAAGTGCTGGCAAAACCATGATGGCAATAGTGGTAAACAAATAAAGAGCAGTAATGGTAGACAACCATATGCAGAACAATTTGGCGTCTATCGAACGCGCATCAATAGTTGCAAACGTGCTTCACAGTGTCTGGCATGAGAAGGGCTACCGCACGGATGTTGCTGGTATGGCCAAGGAACAGTGGCGAATCCAGGGGGGGCTATCGGGCTACAGCCCCCCCCCCCCAGAGCGAAGCCAGAATTCTGGATTTTATTTAGCATCATTATAACTGGTTTTTTTTCTTAATTTCCCTATTTTTAAAAAATAATAAAAACGTTTCACTATTACTTTCTGGCTTCACAGGCTCGAAAATTTTCCTACTGGTAGCTTTGACGCTGTCGAAGACTTTTTTGGCTAGTTATTTCATTGTAATTTTTATTAAATTATCGAAAGTATTGTATTGTTTTTTATGATTTTTATTGTCAGATGAGTCAAGTCTGTAAAGTTAGAGTTTTGGTTTACTTTAGCCTTTAGGTTAGATAATTATCATGACGAAAAAAGTTTTTATGACCTCAGCCCCTTCCCCCAGACCCGAATCCTAGATTCGCCACTGCCAAGGAAAGTCGCATAGTAGCCCTTGTTACATACCCAAACAAAACTTGAAGCTTCCTTCTGTATTATGTTCACATTTTTTCCCTATCGTTAAGAAAGTTATAGCCATTTGTAATCGATGCGATTGTTTTGAATAACCCTATGCAATAATCAGGAAATTTGAATTTTTACAAAATGCTTCTGCCTTTCTCAAAGCGATTGAGTAACTACTAGTGGGAGTTCAGTAATTATTGAATAAATTCCCTTTTCAAGGATTTATCTCAAATAACAATGGAGTAAAGTACATAAAAACATGTCTTTATTTAACGCAACAGAATAGTGTTTACAAATGCGTTTGTTTTTAATAATCATTGAACTACTTGTTTGGATTACACTGACGGAAACTTGACAATAGCATTGACTCGAGAGTTATCTTTCACCTCAGTACGTGTTTTAATGCAATTCTTTGTGTCCTTCCAGAAGGTCACTTGTGTTTCTGAAAGTTCGAGGAAGGAGAGCACCTCCAGTTATTTACAGATGTCAGTCGCATTCAGGTTTCGAAAGACAATTTGCGTCTTAAGAAATTGGTCCTCCCCTCGTGTTTTTTTATTCTTGTTTTTCATAACTAGAAACCTGTCTGATCTAAAAGCATTGAGGAAGGGGAACTGCGAAATGAAAACATACTCCATTGAAAGATAAAATCGGCATTCAACTATTTCACTCCGATAGGCTCCATTATCTATTTATGTTTTAAAGACTTTTCATTTTGATCCGAGATAAGTTTCGGTGACCTTTTGTTAATGGCGTATATTCTGTACGAAACAGCTGGCGATAAGGAAAATACAATATGTATACTTAGTTTGCCCTTGGGATAGTTAACCCATTTTTTTCTGAATAATTGAATTGAGGAAAGATGTTTATTCCGATTATTAATACTGACTTACTTCATACATGAATTAGATTTCAGTAACTTTTGCATATTTTTTCTAAAACTTCATATTAAAGTCATACTGGTACATTTTCAAGAAAAAATATTATCGAAAGGTATTAAAAATAAATTTTTGTAGCAAAAGAAAATATTTAGATTTTTTGGTCGTAATAAATGCCGAAATAAGGCAAGATAAACTGAAAAGCACTTGTATGTGCGTTTGCGCTAGATTCCCCTCGGGACAGAGCACCGATTCCGTGCGTTACGCCGAAATTGTTGCTGTGGGCCAAGCGTCGCAAATATGCGTTGGGCTTTTGGAACGTCTATCAGATGGCGTTACTATTCCATGTTTCTTTCAAAAGATTCGTCCCGTACATTAGTATTTCTCTCATCGAGGTCAGATTGTAGTCGGCCACGTCTGAATCATTCAATTAGAATTATTGGATTTTTGAGAGTATAAACAGAAACACGTGCTGGCGAGTGTAAATAGAAGCATGTGCTTAAAGAGTTCTTTAACTCATTTTGGAGTGGTTGTTTATAGTTGCTCCTGTCGCTTGGGTTGGGATTTTATGGGAGGTTTTCTGTGGAGGGTTTTTATGCCTCTCAGTTTTATTTGTGTAGTTATGGCTAAAAGAACGTGTTATCTTTCCGAGAAGGAAATATGTAAATTTTTAAATGACACGTCTATGGATTTTTCCGATGATAGTGATAAAGCAATAAATTATTAGAGTTCTTCAGATAGTTCTGAATCTTCAAATTCTGAATTATTAAGAGGTTAGTACTATTATATCGGTTCCAATTCCGTCATGTCAGTGGAGTCCTAAAATAAATTTTTCAGAAGGCTTTGAAGAGTTAATTATTACAATTTTCTTGAAGTATTTTATAATATTGAATGTAAATATTTATTTTTTCCTATATTTTCGAATTTTGCATCAATTATCTAGTGTTTATATAGGTACTTTCTATTGCAATACACTATATTTTTTATTTTTTATTATTAAAAATCAAGTATTTTAATTAAACTTTTGTATGATTTAGAGTATGATATCTTTTAACACATATTTAAAAACGGTTTCATTCCTATGTAAAGGGCACTTTTTATGCATTATTATGCAACGCCTACTTTTTACGAAATTTAATGCGTGTTAGGCTTAGCGGGAGAAAATGCTTCGGCCGGTGGGCACAGACTGCGCTTGCCAGCTCCCGTCCTGTGGGCACGCTTCCTTCAGCGGGCGTCCGTCCCGAAGGGGTTAAAGCGCTGTTAAGCTGATGACATGGATCAATTAACACTTTGCAAGCGAACGCGATTTTCCACATTTTTGAACGCTTGACGGTCGTGTTATTGCACACAACTGAGATTTAGTCTCTCACTTTTAAAGTCTGTTCTTCTCTAGACTGTCATCAGTCTTCCGTCTGCTAATTTTTACTAAAGAAGCGAGAAGATTTAAAATAGAGTTCGCGAAATGTTTTTATTATCCTGTATTAGAAATCAAGTAATTTTGGTCGCAATTACTTAAACTTGTTTCATTTTTTTTTTAACTTTGTGTAACTTTATTTGCCTCTGTTACTTTTTTATATTATATGTAGATTTTTGTAATTAATAATTTTTTTTCAATTTTTTGTAATATGCTGGCATTTCTTTTTCCATTTTGATGAAATGAAATTGCAGTTTTTTTTAATGACTACCAAAATTGAAATCAAGCCAACATGGCTTTGACAAATGGAAAAAAAATATCTCGTATACTTTTCAATACAGTCGTATTTCATTTTAAGTATTATCAAATGGTTCCCCTTTCACTGATGCCATTAAAGCATTTTTGATGAGCAAGGTGATAATAGTTTGTTGTAGCTGAGGTTCATTGACTTTATCTTCTAGTAGTACTTTCATTCGACAAGGTGTAATAACTGGTTTATAATGTTTACAAAGAAGTGCATAGGTTTTCATGATAAAAGTTCAAGGACGAAAGCACATAGCGCCGGAAAAAATCATTCAACTTCCTGAATTAGATCGTTGCTACTCGATTTCCTTATGTTAGATCAGCTAAGGCTTCCCTGAAAGCTTTGAACTTGATTGCAACACTTTTTTCAAAAATTTTTAGTACTGAAAGGAATAAATTGGGGCTTCAACGAACTTGTGACAGTATCAATGGAAGAGTACACGGCGACACTGAAGTTACCTTAGAAATAAAGTCGTTAATTGAAGTTGTCAAAAAGTTTTCGTATTGAACAAAAGTTCTAAATTTTATCCTTGTTTTTATTAGATATGTAAAAATCGATACAAATAAGATCTTAATTATCTTAACATTGTCTTTATAAAAAATCCATTCACAGAATTAATTAATAATACGAAATTAAAACGAACTGAGGATACGAACAGAAAATTGCAAAGATCGTGATTGATTTTTGTTTAGTTATATTAACGTCCCGTTTTGTAACAGCACGAGGACTATTTTAGAATTTTATTTGACGAGGTCTGTACGCGAGTTGGCACCCTGCCACACGTACACCAAGTTTGGAGTGGTTGTGCCAACTCGGGCCTTCCACGCCTCATTAGAAGGGTTTCGGTTTTTTGGTTTTCGACATCAGATATAGCATACTCTCGACCTATATTCATGGTCGATCTTTAGTGCAATGGGGTTTCGAACTTGGAATTCTCAGGTTCTGAGGCCGAGATCTAACCACAGGACACACCCGACGCAAACACATAAAAGGGCATAAAAAGAACAACATGAAAACTAATGATCTAAAATTCCAATAATAGGAAATATCAAGCGCAGTAAAAATTTAAGCTCATCTTAATGTTTCGAATATGAAATTTATGAACCTTATTTTTGAATAATAACAAATGTAAAACCTTAACTTTCAGAGTCCATAATGCCAGCTGGTAAGCGGGTAGCGGTCATCGGTGCCGGCCCCTGTGGCATGGGTGCCGTCAAAAATCTCAAGGATGAAGGCATAGAACCCGTCTGTTTCGAAAGGACCGGCCATCTTGGGGGCTTATGGAGGTACCACGACGAAGACATGGATGGAGTAGCTTCCGTTATGAAAACTACCATCATCAATACGAGCAAAGAACTGGGAGCTTGCAGTGAATGCCCACCTCCTGCCCACTATCCCAACTATATGCACCACACTTTGATGTATAAATACATTTACAGTCTGGCTGAGAAGGGAGATTGCATTCGCCACATAAAATTCCACCATGAAACTCAGTCGATCGAGAAGGCTGAAGACTATGAGGTATTGTTCACGCAACATTTATCATTTAATCTACTTATCATTTTAATGTCGCAATTTGAAATTTAATTTCCACTTGTCATTGTCGTGGATTTCTAAATTTTGTTTCATCCATTTTCAAAAAGCATCGTTATAATATTTTTTTGTTATTTCAGCTTACAGCAATTTCTTTTTATCTTTTATTGGGCGCAATCGATCTCGTAGGACCACTTTTTTCGTTTTAGTATTGTGACTTCAAATATTGCGCCCACTCAAATGTTAAGTTAAAGAAATTTAACTTCAAACAGTAATTGTTGAAGCCCTGTTTAAATGCAATTTATTTTAAATATTTTTTAATTTCAAGTATCTAACTGCAAATGATTCATTCCGTATATCCTTGATAATATAATAAATGCGAAAGTGTGTCTGTCTGTTAAGTTTTCACGGTCAAACTACCAAGCTGATTTGGATGAAAATTGGCAGAGTTGTAGCGTGAAACCCAGGAACGGACATGATGTGATTTTATCAAACTCTATATTTTCCACTACAGACAACAATTAAATAATTAACAAAGAAAGGTCCATCGACTCGGCGATTCGCGATGTAGATTGCTACTTTATTTTTCAATCAACTGTCGCGTGATCCTTAAGGAATGCGTAAACATGTGAAATAACTTATGTTTAAAATAGACTGTCTCGTGATCCTTAAGAAAAGCATAAACATGTGGAAAATTTATTTTTCGAAGTCAAACATCACGTGATCATAAAAAAAAACCGCGATTATGTGATATTGCTAAGAAAAAAATAAAAAATAAGTTGTAAAATAATAACTGAAATTACTCAACTCGGCGCTTGATTTTAATTTTTTGAGTTTGCAGTCTATTTAATTTCAGTTATTTATATTTGTAAATTTTCCTTCTCAGATTTTATTCAAGAAATTGTCGATAAATTGACGCCGGGACAAAAATCTATTGATAGATATGATATAGTTGCAAGAGTTTTTAGATTAAAATTTAAAAACCAATGTTAATTATAAGTAAAGGAACATGCACGAAGATATATTTTATGTTTTCTTTTGAATGGTAGAAACGGATGACATATAGTATGGTGGATGATATATTCCACAGATTGTAAGGGCCTGATGATACTTTGAGTGCATGATGTAATTTACAGTAACGGAGAATTAAATTAGGTAGAAGACTTAAGTGATATTGCGATAACTGGTAAAGATATATCAATCTTTGGAATGACCGCTTAGGATAGAGGAAATTATTAATGACCTAATGCAGAAACTGCCCTACAATACAGAAGAATTGCAACAGCGACTGAGTTCGTTCCACGGTTGAACTCGGGTAAAAAAAAAAACACTTTTTCGATAGTGTTTTGCAGCAGATTGAAAGTGGTGAAAGTGGTTATTTTTTTTTCAGAATGCTTCCTGGCGGTACTTGAAAATCTTTCCTCCTTTTCCTCCTCAAATTACCTTAGCTCAAATTCGGGAAAGACAAAAAAATTGCTGACGCAGTAGTGAGAGCTGTAGAATGTTATAGCATTGTAAGCTGTCAGTTTGTGATGAATGTGCAATATCCCAAAAAAGAGCAATTGAAGCGTTGAATCGAACTATGAAAGATATTATTAACAACCAAAGAATCGTGGGAGGGATGGCGGTATTAATGTCAGTCAGTTTTGACCTAATGAACCTGTAATAACTAGGTATAGCAACGGTGGATGTTAAATGCGTGTTTAAAGAAATATCCGTTATGGGAACATGTCAAAAAATTAAACACGCTACGAATATGAGAGTTCAATTGTTCAACGACAATGAATCGGGACTAATCTTTTTGAAAATTGGTGAATGACGGTTTAAAAGAGATTCAAACAGTGTATTAAATTAAAAGGGGAAATTTTCAAAATTGTTCATAGCACAGAGGAACTAATATGCAAGGTTTATCCTGCATTACAAACTAATATCAGGAATATAGAACGGTTGTTGAATTGATAATTTTGGCACTGACTAATGAAAAAAAATGTCGCAAATGGAGGGATATATTACAGAATATCTATCTGTAGATACAGTAATGGGCAATAAACAAGCATCGTCATATCCTGTAGAGTTCTTCAACTTCTTAGAATTGTCAGGGGTACCTTCCAACAAGCTGAAATTAAAATTCGGTGTGCCAGTACTATTGATACGTAACCTCGATGTACCGAGACTGCGCAATGGCACACGGTTACCAATTACATACCTAGGTCAAACCTTCGTGCAAGCTACTGTTATGACTGGCATAGCGAGAGGAGAGTATTTTAACTCCACGCATTCCGATAATACAGAAGCATTTATCATCCCAGTTCAAAAGGTAACAATTCCTTTTAAAATTAGCATTTGCCAGGCTCGGGGCCAGACACTCAAAGGGGTAGGCGTACATTTGGAAAAACCATATTTTTCGCATGGGAAAACTATATGTGGCGTGTTCACGTGTGTCCAGCCCACAAAACCTCTACATCCGTGTAAGGAAGCGTAAAACAAAAAACGTAGTATACAAAAGTGTGTTAGCATAGATAAACAAATCGCCTAACTATAACAGCAGACACATGTACAGTACACCCCTGTTAGTAATCCAATTATGTATTATCAACCATCAGAACTTTTAATTTCACCTTTCAATATGTGACGAAACAATTACATTCGTGAACTAAAAAAAAATTCAAATTCTTCGCGCACGAAGTCGCGGGTAAAAGCTAGCTTATAATATTTTTAATTGCAATGCTTTGATGTATATCGCTTAATACATTATAATTTCTGATATTTACGAAAATTTCTTTCACCATTTTCAAATAAATTTCCCCCTTTACTGTGGGCCGTGGAATCAGTAATTAGTCATAGGAAAGTCGAGTTCCTTAAGCATTCCGGATTATTTGCATAGACTGAACTGTTTTGAATCTGTGTCCATGAAAATAGTCGAGCAAAAGAGAAGGGTATTTTCTATAATTCTAGGTTCAGTGCTAAAGATATTTGTTCCTTCATTTAAGAATTGCGAAGTTAATTTGTCATGAAAACCGTCGTATTCAAGCGACATAGTAGCAGTATGATTTTTACGTTTGAAAATAATTTAAATTACTCTAATTAAAAGTCGGTTCTTACAATTTTAATAGCAATACAGAGCGTTTTAACATTTGTACATTAGCAAAGCTGGTATCGAATTTAAGACTCAGTGACATGAACTTCTCATTGGGACAACTTTGTAGTCATGTTTAGTTGAAGACTTTTATAAGCAGTCTGGTAAATCTTAATGACAATTTAGTAGTAAAATATTTTATGTCTCTTCTACTAAACCTTTCATTTCATATATATTGATAGAATTAGCTTACTTATTTGCACCAAAATCCTTTTGAATTGTGTCAAACTGTTGGTAACTTACTATTTTTTTTCCAGCAAACGGGTCGGTGGAAAGTAACATGCAAAAACACTCAAACAGGAGAGTTGGTATCTGATACATTCGATGCTGTCTCTATTTGCATTGGACATCATGTGTATCCCCATGAACCGACCTTCCCCAGGCAGGAAGAATTCGAAGGCAGCATCCTCCACACTCACAGCCTCAAGAAAGTAGATGGTTACGAGGACAAGCGTATAGTCGTTGTGGGCGTAGGGAATTCTGGAATGGACGCAGCAGTAGAATTGAGTGCTTTGGCTAAAAAGGTATACCACCCAAGACATTTTTTTAAAAAAAAATCCATAGTTTTGTGTTTAAAGTATAGACATAACCCTCAGTTTGCTGTCAGAAGGAATACCAAAACGTCCTTCAGAAATGGGGGTTCTGTCATCGTAACAAGTGCTTCTTTCTCTCCATTCATTGGAAGAAAAGATGTGTTATCCCTTCGACAATTTATGGGATATTCTATTTTGGTAACAATATGTTGCCATCAATAGATTTGTGAACGAATACACTATTAAGTTTGAATTGGTTGACCTCTTGCAACTGTTTCCCAACCAGGGTACAATCAGTGAGGATGAGAAATTGGCGAATAGACTAATAAGGGCATCATAATTCAAAGTACAAGATAATTATTTTCCCTTTACACTGTTTTTTTCACGACCCATTAGGTAAAAGTCGATTGTTTTTAAACAACACGATGATTCATTTTCATTTCAGCGCCATTCATTTTCCGTTGAAGTGGAAGATGAAAGGGCCCTTGAGCTTGAGTGCTTCCAAAGACCCCCCCCCACACACACACACATTGGTGAAGAGAGAACACCCAACATGCCGCCCATGCCCCTGTGCCTGATGCCATTACGGCAACTGAACCATTTGGGTGGACATGGAATGGAGAAAACCAATAGGAGACTTTAGACAGCCTAATATCCCGTAGTCATTACGCTCACGTATGGTGACACAACATAAGAATATCAAACTGTATACAAGGTAATTAAAACGACCGACAGAATCCACTTTTATTTGTGAAGAAAATTTCAGTGCTTTCCAGGAACTATACCTGTACCAGTTTGTACACAAGGGGAAAAAAACAAGTGCTTCAATATCTGTGACGTCGGTAACTCGCGACTGTGGCGGCATCGACCGCAAAGTGTTAAAATTAGTACGGAACAGAATAGATGCGTTCCTTTGTATGTATTTAAACATATAAGCTGGTACATTCGCATTTTTAACAGGGCGAATACTATTTGTAGTGAGCTTCTTGTGTAAAAAATAAATTTTATAAAAGTAGTGTTTTAAAACACACTTTTATTAGTGTATCGAAAAGTTATATTTCGTATTTTATTTATTTTCTACTTTTTTAGTTGTTTATTATAATGAATTATAAATTAAAATTATTGAACTTTGGCTTGAAATTTTCACTACCAGGTAGCGCCATTAGTATGGAATCAAAATTTAATTCATTTAATTGATTAACATATAAATCGGATTTAAAAATTTTCAAACGGTGCATGGTTATCGAGAATTCCAAAACTCTAGCACATTAGGAAGGTAGTGGGAAAATCGATTACAAAATTCCGTCTTTACAAACATGAAAAGAGTCGAGTAAAATAAAACTGTGTTATAATGGTTTAGTTTGTAAATGTACGCGAATGAAATATTCACTTGCTAGACAGTTTTCTGACTGTCGCTTTTTCCGTAGTATATATGTGCAGCAAACATTTTTGCATTTGCAAGTGGACTCCAAAAGTTTCTTTCTAACAACGTCACAATTCATATTTAATGATTCTTTAATATAAAGTACTTGACTTTATAAAATTCATAATGAAACCTTACTGTATTGAAATGTTGCGCTTATATTATATTTCTTTCAGGTTTATTTGAGTAGCAGACGAGGTGCTTGGGTTTTGCCAAGAGTTGGACCAAAAGGCAACCCATTTGATGCTACATTTGTAAGACGCTACTTACACCTGTTGCAGAGTATCTTACCCTACAACTTAATCTGCTACGTATCAGAGAAACAACTCAATGAAAGGTTTAACCATGAATTGTACAACCTCAAACCCAAGCATAGAGTGTGGAGTCAACATCCGACTGTCAGCGATACCTTACCAATCAAACTGTTGAGTGGAGTGGTGGTGACTCGAGGAGGCATCAAACATTTCACAAAGAAAGGAGTTGTGTTTGAAGGCGAAGAGGTGATATATTATTTTTTCGTTTGTGAGTTATTACTAAATGTATATAAATTTGTTCCTTATATGTAAATATTACATTTGTCTTGACTGTTTTGCATCTTTTGACAATTCCCTACTCTAAAGATAATGCCAACTAAAGTAAATGTTGGAGCTTTGGACATCTTATCCGTTGGATGAATTAAATGTCGCACCCTTTTTTTAAAAACTTTTTCTTGCTCTGTCCATCATAATACAGACCTGTTTGAACCGGACCTTTCCTTGAATTGATATGTTTTTTTAACTTGGAATTTTCATAAATTTCTCGGTGATTCCTTATCAGATAGCCTCAGAACATTTACGTTTGTTGAATTTTTCTTGACAATTTGGGACAATTTTTAATTTTGCTTGTTTTCCTTTCCTTTGGCTGTTATTTCAGTTTAATTTAAATGCTAAGTAAAGCACAAAAACCAAGAGATAATTTGGCCTCCGCCTAAATAAATGTAATCTGTCTAAAATACTTATCCAGGTGTATCAAAGTTTTTTGGTTTGACGATAACGGCTTTCAAAGCTCTATTTCTGGTATATCTGAATCAAATATCTTGCAAAGCTTACGACTCATCAGAAGATTTCGTATGTTGAGTTTAGCATTATTCACTGAAAAACTCTGTTCCAGTTATCATGAAATAGGAAGTAAAAGTTAATTTTTGTTAGAAGATGTAATAAAATGCTATCCAAATGAATTTTTAACTGTGTTTTTAAAGTGTTTCACAGTAGAACACTTTACTGTAACTAAAATACTGAAGTAGTACACATGGTTTTGGAAGATAAAGATGTCTGTATCCTGAAGTTCACATTTCAAAGTAAAAGCGAAGGAGTTCGCAAACTTCTAAAAAAATTATCGTTGTATGCGTATAAAAATGGGTAAAAAGTTTTTTGTAATCAAAACTAACGACTTTAAATTCATGACTAATGTATAATTTACAAATAAATAATATCTGATCACGTTTTAATTTTTTGACTAACAAATGCGTGTATAAAGTGTAATTTTATATGCATCCCCTATATTGTAGCGCACGAATTGTTCGTTATATCTTAATTTATAGGATATAGCCACCTGTATATAATCCAAACTGATGTCATACATGACTATAAATTCGATCAAGATAGAATTCCATTTTGTTTTCCAGGAAGAAACTGAAGCTGACGTCGTAATGCTTGCTACGGGATACAAAGTGAAATTCCCCTTCTTAAGCGACGACGTTCTTCCAATCAAAGACAACAGAGTTCGACTTTACAAGTTCGTCTTTCCACCTCACCTTCCTCATGCTACTTTAGCTATTTTGGGTCTCATCCAACCAAACGGCCCTGGGTTTCCTTGCGGCGAAATGCAATGCAGGTGGACAGCCAGGACTTTCTCTGGCAAACTCAGTCTTCCATCTCGGGAAGTCATGGAGGCTGACATTGAAAAGAAACTCGACTACATAAGAAAAAGATTTGTTGATTCACCAAGACACACATTGCAAGTTGACTTTATTTCGTATCAGGATGAACTTGCTGAAGAAATAGGGTGCAAGCCAAATTTCTTGAAACTGCTTTTCACCGATCCCAAACTCTTCTGGGCATTGCTTGTTGGTCCATCTCTTCCATACCAGTACCGACTCCAAGGACCACATCTTTGGGAAGGCGCTAGAGATGCTATTTTAACTTACAAAGAGAGAGTTGTCACACCCCTACTCAAGCCTGGACAGAAATATGCACCAAGGAGGCGAGGTTTGCTCCGAGTTGGAAATATTATCCAGCTTTTGTTTCTTTTGCCCATTTTGTGGCTGCTTTACTCTTTGTTTTTCAATTGATTTGTGTAATATTGCGAGGCTGGAAAAATTTGTTAAAAATGGAATTAATTATAACCTTTTATTATCTCCTGACAAAAGTGTCAAAGTTATCGCTAGCCTTTAGATGAACATTTTAAGATACCAAGATATCAAAACGATTCTTGTCTTTTTGATTAGATTTTTGATATTTTTTTGGAAATTCTTTTATAATTTGAAGATATTTTGATAAAGTATGACTGTGAAATTCAAAAAAATATTTTTTGAAGTAAACAATTTTAGATGAATTCACTTTCACTCTGATGAACATTTTTATTGTTTACAATGTGATCGTCTGTAAAATAGAAAATGTAAATAATCAAATAGCTGTTTTCTTAATAAATAATTACAAATGTTTGAGTGTATAGTTTTTTTATTTTTCAAATGTATTTCTCAAATAAAAATTTTAAACAGTTTTTAGTTGTAGAAAAGAATTAAGAATTACGGTCTAAAAATCTGAACAAGTACAGTCGGCATATTTTGCAACTCAAATCGCTGACTACATTTATGAAGCTTTGGTAAGTAATTGATGTCTGATATAAAAATACTACTGAAACGCCCCATCGATTTGCTACATCAACTTTCGTTTTGAAAATACGCAAAGACTATTTTGGGAAAGACTTCGTAATTTAGAGCCGTGGTCAGAGAGAAAGACGGCACACTAGTCAGAATCCCACCCTCCAAGCCACATTAACTGGTACTACGACAACTGGTACGACTTTCAACTACGACACGCCGTGCACTAGACCATATACTGTGCGATTCAAAAATTTTGAGAAAGAATCCTCCATGGGTTATGAAACATATTGAACCAACTTTTCTAACATTGCTTCGGTGTAATGTGCTATGCTTAGAACATTATAACAAAAAAATTCAATTGTATGTATTGCAAGTTCATATTTGGTAACAAAACATAATTAACACTGTCTCGAAAGTTAGACAAAAATTAAATTAAAGTAAAATAAACATCTAAAATATTGTTTCCGTTTTTGTTAATTTGAACGTATAAGAATATCCATCAAAGAAACCAATTCTTGCGTAGTTTGGGGCTGGATTTCACACCCCACATTCTTGATGGACCTTCAGGCTCGTTTATGAACAAGTACTGCTTAATATTGCCATGCACTTTACGACACATGATGCACCAAAGAAACTCGTGTTGAGAGCAGGACTGCATGATGGCCAATTTGTAACTCCTTTTTTATGAATTAAACCGCATTTTAGTGTTTCCAATGTGAATTGAAGCCTTTTCTTGCTGAAATTCCCACTGAGAGTCTCCTAGAATTTCTACAAATGGTAGCAGATTATTCTCCAGGATCTCAGCCTAACATTGTGATGTTAGGCGACAGTGATAATGTTCATTACATTGCAGAAAAATGCGAGCTCAAATCATCACCGACACACCACCTTGTCTACGAATAAAACTAGTGCAACGTTCTTTACGCAAGACATGTCAGTATAATATCCCGCCGGTTTGAAGGTATTTATTAAAAAATTGATAAAGAATAAAGTATATTTGTGAAATGCAAAAAATATTTTATTTTGAGGTAAATTTTATATGAAGAATGCAGAATCTACTTTTTTAATCCTATATATCACTAAACGCTACTGCAGATCATATGACGCATAGTTTAGAGCACATAAAATTCTTCGCGACTTAGTGTGGTTTAACTGCTGGTTTTCTTCTCGATTTACAATGAACCGTACAATCCATTTCTAGGATGTGTTTACGTTTATAGTATCCTTTTGAAATCGACAGTCCTGATGATGTCTGAACTTCACGAACAGGCATTTGTTGGGTTCTCTGTAGTCATTGGAACCTACGATCACCGCATTTCCTAATCACGCATGGCCTCCTAGATCTGCGTTGCGCTTCCTACTTGTTTCCATTAGACAAAACTCGATAAATTGATTTCTTTGAGCGATTCATGACCACTGCCAATTCTGAAATAAGCTAACCTTTACATTCGAACTTCTATATTCTAATAACAACCTCTGCCTGAATTTCTTTAGCTCGAGGCAATATGACTACGAAATGTTGTTATTGTGTAGATAACTTATATATGTGAATATGTAAATTTAAAAGATCGCTCTTTTTAAATTTACATATTCACTTACAAATTCGCATAAACGTTATATCATGTCTAAGCTTTTGCAACAGTTAATTTCTTTTTTCATTCAAATTTTGTATTTCAAAGGTAATAAAACAATTGCGCTTTGATTATACCATTTTCTAACATGATCTGAATCTATTGAAAAGTTTTTTTTTAATTCCGCTAAAAAAAGTATTGATAATACTGCCGAATGACGTTATTGTCTAAACATTTGTTTCGCACTGTGCACAGCGGATCTTCAGTAGAATCGGGTCTCGAAGATATGACTCCACCATCAGATGACCACAAACCTTTTGAAATACTTTTGTTAATCTCTATCTTTTATCTTAAAATAAGCAGTTTAATTTCGCCTGACATCGCGATAGCTGTGAAATGTATTAATTTCCTGAATTATTGTTTTTAATATATATTACCATGTGCTACATACTTACAAATAAAAAACTTAACGTACCAGATGTTTAAGACTGATAAATGATACATGAAATGAAAGAGCAACTTAAACAACTTTTCCTACTTGTTCAATGTGAGCTCCATCAAGGCGATAGACGAGTTCTTCCAATACTTTGATCAACATTTCTAGAATAATTGATGCAACAATTACTTCATTTTTGTTTCTTAAATCGACTAGGTCAGCTGGTAGCGGAGGCATGTACACATGGTCCTTTATAAAATCTCGGATTTTTTAAGGCTACACGTGGAAGACTCTCTCACAGAATCAAAATTTTCTTCAGACCATCTTAGTCATCCAGTGCTCTTCCCTTTGTAAACACATTCAGTGCTTTCAAATCGATTATAGGGAGGGTGGAGCTGGAAAGCACCGGAATACCGTCACGGCACTGCTTTTCTTTTCCACGAAAAAAAAGTGAAAATGTCCTTAACACGTTCACGCCAGCCCTGAAATTTGCATTTCTTGCCACTGGGCGGCAGCCCTAAGAGGTCTTTGCTTTATCGGGCGGCGCTGAACTAATGCTCAATATGAAAACTTAAAACAATGATAACCATTTCTGTTTTATTTTCGTTCTCACTACTACTGATTTGCTGTCATGCAGTTCAGTTTGGATAAGCAAACTGAAAAAACTGAGTATATTAGCTACCAGAGTTCAGAAGCTTCCTGTTATTCTATCTGTGCTGGTTACATCTGCTGGTTTCTGTTTGCAATACACTGATGCCGGTCGATGAATTGCCATCAGATGGCAATCAGAAAAAGTGTGAACGGACCATAAACGAACTGCACATTTTGTGGTATCGTCCGATGGAATATCCAAGTGTGAGCCACCGGTGGTACAAGCCTGCCGGCTTGAACGTGTTAAAACAGCGTGAATTTCGTCACCCAGGTTAGAGCGTTCCAGCACTGCTTATTTTGCGACTACGCCACTGGATAATATCATCTACAGATATTATTATCACTCGTAGATCACAATCGAGCTTAGCATGGCAAACACGTTGATACTTTGGTAACTGCGAAACACAAAGGCCTTCTCTTCGGGGGTCATATTTTTGTTTTTAGAGATTTTACGCGGAAGGCAAAGATGGCAGTTTATGAGCACGCGCATAACTAAACTGGAATTTTGCATCTTTCAGTCTAGCTCTGAGTCATTACTGAATACCCCATCTAAGAGGTATAATAAACAATTAAAACACCTGTGTTCATTTTGAAAACCCCTGTATATGTTACGTTTAAATAACATTTTAGACTGATTTTAACGCGCAGAGATTTGACTAATTTGGAGCACTATTCCCTATAATAAAACAAGAAGCATTCTTTTCTATAAGTTTATTCCTTTCTTCACTGTTTATTGCACATTCATACCAGTCGAGGCAAAATCCTGGTTGGAGATACTCAAGAAATTACACATATGCTGTGGAAAAGAATGGCAAAGAACACTATTCACAGTAGAATTATAATTTTATAATTAGCAGAAATCAGCTTTCTTGTTAGATAACTAGAATATAAAAATCACAGAAACTTTCTCTCACTGCAGTATGCAAGTGCTGAAACTACATGAAGTCGAGAGAAGACTTTGAATCAAAATATCTTAAAACTTTCTGCACTTCTAAATAATATCGTTATTCATTAACTAAAATCTCCCACTCCTAAAAAAATAACGCGAGCTTAAAAGATATCAATACCAGTTCCCATTTTTGCTCATATTCAGATAGTTCTTTCTGTACGAGTGGTAACCCTAAAGTCCAAATTACACCAGCGAATTGAGAAAGCGAATTCAAAGTGCAAACGACTGAACTTCTTGATTGTGTCAATTGATGTCACCACCAAAGTCAAACCCGATTGATTCAGTTTACGAGAAAAACTGCTCTCAGAGTTTATATTTACGGTAGTCATAAAACTTCGAAGACTAAAACAGCTTTTCCTATCCACTGGTGTGATAAGGTCTTAAGAACACACCACCTTTACATATAGGTCATTCAGAATAGTTAGAATGACCGGCAACCACATATCGGGCTATGTATCACCAGTAAAATAAGATTCATTTTCAGGTGGCGCCTCATGCTTCTCGAAAACCTTCCAGTTGTACGACGCATCATCGAGAAAAGGGCTAGGCCCCTCTCTTCCCAGAACAAGACCACTGTCTTTCTAACCTCATACTTGCCATATCCTTCGTGCGATATCTCAAAAGGGTTACGAAGAAAACCAAACTATTCCCGACTCTGAGGCTAAGAGGACAGAAAGTCTTCTAGTCTACATGAAGAAAAGAGTTTGCAAAATAAAGGATGTTAATCGTATGCAGGAGCCTCCTTTACGACCAACATATGCCATCAAATACATACCATCAACGGCCAACAAATTCTCTACAAGAAAAAATGTTATAATTATACATAAAGTTAAAAAATTTCACTTTTTTGCCCTTTTTTCTAGTATAAAGGTACTCTATCTTATTCTGCGTTTTCAGAGAGTTGAATTTGTATTGTTTGATACTTGTTGATAGTTGAACTGGATATTCCAATTAAATGCTAAGAAATTTATAACAGTAAGTACGACATAGAGAATACTATATTCTTTGATTTCGCATGGGACCTGAATGCAACTTTAAAGTTTTCCTTCAGCGAAAATAATTTTCTGAATAATACATTTTTCATTACCGTAATCCATCAGAACTGTAGTCATCGAATCATTCACTGAAGTACTGCGTTAATGAAGTATTGTGAAGTATGTCAAACCACGGTGTTGACGAGCGAAGCCTTCTAACATATTAAAACTTTTAAACTGAAGGACTTCGGAATTTGAGTGAATATTGATCAATCTCAAACAATTTCCATCCAGCTGTCGTGTTTATTGTTCAATAATAAGGCTATACTTATAGCAAAATTAAATTTCTGATATCAAATCCTTACCTCCGTTAAAACTTTCATTTTAACTTTTTGAAAATATAAATTTTAACTCACCATTAACGTTGTATGCCAACATTAGAATTATGACTATATGTAATCCACCTGAGGGATTGATAACAGGGAAGATAGAGGATCCAGGAATCTTTCTCTTCCTTTTTGTTTTTGTTTCCTTTTGTTTGAAAAAAGACAATATTTTCAGTTATTTAACTTCTAGAACAGGTGTAAGAATTTGTTTAACAGTTCCTAAAAACCATGTATTTTATTGTATAGCTTTCACACGATTCAGAATTAGAAAAAAAAAATTATAAACTATTGGAAGACGGAGCAGATAATTGGCCTGCATTTACGTTATCAATCAATTGTTCACTGATTTGTTATTGCCCTCTTTTAGAGATCTTCACCTTTATAGCTCCTGAAATACTGCTAAGCAAACATAGAAAAAAATTAATGAAAAGATTCTTTCTCTAAAATATTTAACAGGTCAATGGCTCATTGTTTTACTGCTGTTTTTTTAGTCGAGTTCCTATAAACCAGTATAGAAGGAATGGTCGAAGTTGCGTTTGGGTCAAATTGTGACCTGGAAAGAAGCTAACGTTTTTATCCACAAGGAAACTATTTTTCTTGGAGGAAATATTTGTAACGTACAAGAAGATGATTAAATAAAACTTAAAATTCATCACTACGTTTATGTGGCAAGTATTACTAAGCATGCGGTATTCGATAAAAGGCAGAACCAGTCTTAAATATAACTAGCAGAGTACCCGGCGTTTCCTGGTCTTCTGTATATTAAAACCTTCTGGGAGAGAGGAATAATAGGTTTTATATTAATGAAATTTTAATTGTAGAATATTATTCCAAAATGATTAACAAATTAAAACTATAATAATTTCTCTGATTCAATTATGCGTATACTTTAACACCACTGTATACTCTTGCACGTAGACTCGTAAAAAATTTCCAAACAGTGGGGATAGGCAACGTCAAACGTGGAAGGAAAAAGTAAGTCGTGCCCGTTTGAGAAAACATTAGAAAAAAACCTACAACAGAAAATGAAAGAAACACGTGGCCGCATTGCGACTTTACACAAATATATACAAGGCCTAAGGACAAATCTTAATTACAGAAGGAACATAAATGCAAAACAGGTACCAAAATAATAATAATAATAATATAAAAAACAGAAGACAACATATCGTCACTTAACGAGCAACACCAACTATCTCATTTTTTTGAAATTTCAAAGAGGAAAATTCAAATGAATTTTTCGCAATCAATAGCGAATATTTCTGAGATTTTTAAAAATCTACTATGAACATGAGACCACATGTTCCAACGAGACGTGAAAAAAATTTAGAAATATTCGTTATTGGCTGAGAAAAATTCATTTGAATCTTCCTCTTTGAAATTTCAAAAAATAGGTGGTGTTGCTTGTTAAGGGACGATTTTTTTTTTGGCATTGTTAAGCCCATTTTTGATCATTTTTCTCTTTAGGAACCCTGGACATAAAAATCCCATCCTAATCATTCCACTTGTTAGATGAATTTCAATCACTCATCCCGACCCAACCCAGAAGGGGTTGAGTTAGGGATTATTTACTATTATACTATTTTTAGTTCAACAATGAAAAACGAGTCTACTAAATTGCATCAAAATTGCTTCACCCGTTCTGAGCACACACAATGCCTAAATAAAGTACCAATATCTAAACGACTCACGCGCACAGTACCCAAAGCGAGTGGGTTGTGAATACAGTGATGTAGTCGCAATATAAGCAGTGCCGGGCTCTTTAAAAGCAGTGCCAGAACGCTGTAACTTGAGTGACAAAAATCGCGCTTTTTTAAGGACGTTTTCTTAATTTTTTTCTGATTTAGTTGTCTTGAAACAAAGCAGTGCCGGAACGGCGTTCCGGTGCGTTCTGGCCCCACTACACCCCTGATTAACAGAACAATTAATACCAATCCAGTTTTTAGTTTCATAGGTTAAAACATGAAAATCAAATTTCCTGTAACTCCATCCATCTGCTAGATGCATTTAAACAACTCACCGTACCATGGAGATGGGTTGGGGGTAGTTAGTTATCCTCCTAAAGAGTTGATTAGAGAATTTAACACCGCTATATTTTTAGTTTGACAGGTAGGAAAGTGTGAACTAAATTTCATCGCAAACGGTACATTTGTTATTTACTTCAATGACTCACTCTAACCCAATCCAGAAGGGAGTATTGGGGTTGATTTATCCTTACAATATCGGCCAGTGAAGAGCATTTGTATCAACTTTCATAAAAATCGCCCTTGCCATTAAGAAGAGATGCTAGAAAGCACACACAAGTTCAGGCGCAGGACCGGTTTTGCCATTTGATGATCCTAGGTGACCGCTTAGGGGTGCCACAATAATAGGGTACTTGTCCGTCAAATGAAACTGCCGTTTATTCATTGAAAGCTTGAGAAAAATAACTTTTGCAGAATAATTTTCGAAAAGTCGATGGAACAAATTTAAGGAAAGGATTAATGGTAATAGCAAGACGATTTTCTGAAAACATATAGGCAATTAGTGTCCTCCTCTCATATATAGATCAATGTAAATTAGAAAACAGCATTCCGCGTTAATTTATCGCTTTATACAGATTCGCAATACCGTCAGTATCAGTGCATATAAGCTAGAGTTTGGTTTTTTTAATGAAACATACATTCGATCGAGAAAGACTGGCTGGTCTGACAATAATATAATTTGAACACGAAATTGCAGCTAGTCTTGCCGTTGATACATTAATCTAAACAATCGCAAGAACAAAGGCGAAAAAAAAATCAGTTTCTCATAGTAAATTTTAAGTTACAATACAGTAGAGTCTCCCTACAACGAAGTCTCTCTACAACGAATTTCTCCCTATAACGAAATTTTTAATCGGAATGTTAAATAACATTCAAAATATTCTCCATATAACGAAGTGGTTGTCTCCCTATAACGAATTTTTTCAGAGGTTTATCTTTTCGATTTTTGTCATTTTTGAAGAAAGTTGATAGTTTCTGTGCAACCAATTCTCTCACACGTGCCTGTTTCTGGAACCACTCACTCTTAAAATGTGAAAATTTTTCTGAAAATTTAACATCACAAAATGCAAAGCAATGTAAAATAACGGAATTTTTCAAGTAAAATAAACGTAAGTACATACTAGTACATATTATCCTCTAAATTGGTGAATTGTCTTAACTTTTGAGCATTTTATTTATGCAATAAAAATTAGTATAATTTTAACAAATTTATAATATATATTACTTCATTTTTAATTAAAAATCATAATTAAATACATTTGAACTTATCGCACCTATTGAAAAGTTTGGAACATTTACTTAAATAACTGCAAAAATCTCTAATCTCCGTATAACGAAATTTTCTCTATAACGAATTTTTCAATTGGAAACAAGCGATTTCGTTATAGGGAGACTCCACTGTATATACTAAACATAAACTGGAAATGTATTATTTATTATGCTAATAAATTATTAAAGCTTGAAACACGATTTGAAGATTATTTATAATTAAAAATTGTGCCATTTAGTAAGGGGCGCATGAATTTTTCTTTGCCTATGGCCACTTGGTGTTCTTTCACCAGCTCTGTACATGCGTTGCTTTATATACAGGGTGCCCACTAATGTCTTAATCTCCTTTCCCCTTAACTTCAGAAGAGCGATAGTTCTAATCATAAAATGGCGTTTAGCTATACTAAAGAAGCTATTCGCTACGCTCTGAGGCCACTTACTTACTACGCAGTGAGGCCACTACTTAGCGGAAAAATTCGGAGTTAAGGGTTCTTATTTCGAAAACAGTAAGGAATACGGAAATAATGCAAATTGCAAGGCTGTAGAACATTTATAGTACAAGATTTGGTCTAACCCTAGACCCTTGACATCAGAAAAGTAATGGATATTTTGAGATCAAGTGAAGAGTTTGCGGTGTAGGGTAATGATAAAGGCCTCAAATGTCTGAAGTCTTAGGAATGACTATCCAGACCTGTCGAAAGGTATGGGGTCCGGGGCCCTGGGTGGAGCCTGCCAGCCTGGGATAAGGAAGGGAGAGGATATTGGGGAAGTGTTGGGTGTGTGGGGGGGCGCATGCCAGTACTTCGCCCTGGGGCCCGATTCAGCTCTCGACGGTCCTTTGACTATCTGAGATACCAAAAATGATCTGCATCTATGTTACCTGAGTACTGATTTGGCCTTTGGCAACAAAATTAATCTGTCTATATGCCGTATACACAGGGTGCCCCCCAAAAGTGTAACAAGCGTCTATTTCCTTAAATATTGATCTTAGACATATATTTCCAATTACAAAGTTTCATCAAATAAGGTGGGAATTTGTATGAAAATACATTTATATTTAAAGAGGTTGATAATAAAACTTACAAAAATTAAATTTTTATACGGCCCCCGTAGGTGCAAAAATGTCAATTAGTAAAATGTGTTTTTACATTCATCTATTCATATGCAAAGTTACAAGCTTATATCTGCAAAACTTACAAAGATATAAGAAGACAAATTAATTGACTAAGACCACTTTTCCATATGCCTCTCACTGCTGTTTGATTCAGTCTTTCGATGTACTTTATAGGGATAATATACATATTTCAATAAGTTATTTAAAGGGCATAATCGAAAAATAATGTACAATTCTTTATAATATAAAAAGTAGTCAAATACTACATTAATTGAAGTATTTACAAAAATAGTTCATCTTGTAACCTTCGAAAAATATCCATAGTGATATATCAGCAGTGAGGTTCTTCTGCTCAGAAACAAGTAGTGCAATAAAAATATTATTAGAATAAAATTTAAATACAATTTTTCAAAAATAGTTTACCTTCAAATAGTCCAAACTTGCAGTTGTAATTATCTGAATTGTATTTTAGAAAATTACAGTCCTGTTTTTTTCGGTGAGTGACTTTTAACAACAGAAATCGAATTCATAATAACCAGTCAAGTTCCTGTTTAGGTAACATGAAAGTGAATCCGAAAATTAAAAAAAGCCAAAGAAAGAGAAATTGAAGAAAGACAAATCAAGAGCGCGAAGGCTAACCTTAGTGAGATTGAAGGGGAAAAAACATTTATTGGCCTAGAGCCACACAGGAGCATCCGGAAATCCAGTTGTAGTTAAATTCAAAGATAGAAAGGATAGCTATTCGCCTTCGCCTATTATGTCACGCAATGAGCGAATTTTGGTGCTTTCCAAAACTATTTGGTGTGCAACCCCGTTCTATGTCTGTCTTACTTTTTCATTCATTTTCTGTCTACTTTTCTCGGTTTTATATTTTTTTTCGGTAATCAAACTCTCAGAGTGGAGAAGTAAGCAAATATGAATAATAAGGAAAATACAAATATTTTAGATAATTTTAGTGAGTTCTGCAATTCTGCAACCAAAAAGGGACGAATCACCACTGCCTAAACTTAATAATACTCACAACGCTGAGAGCAAATATTTTAATATTCTTGTCCGATATTCGGCTATTTTCCCGCTTTATGTTAAATTTTATTTTCTCAAGTTTTCCTTCCATTATTTATCAAGTCGATAGTTGCAACTCTCTGCCGATGAAACTCATTAACAGTATGTGTCATTGAATAATTTTTTCAACCCAAATGATGATTGGATGATATACTACTAGACAAATATTTTCATCTTGCAGTTTTTCTCTCTATATTAGAATTGTCCAGGCATGGGACTAACGCTCAAGAATGTGGGCGTGGCTACGTGTCAAAAGAGATTCAGACCAGACTCAGTGTGATTGATTTCACACACGCAGCGCTTTCGCGCTTTCTTTGCTCCCTCCCCTGAAGGGTTTGCCTCTCTCTATTCCAATGGCATATCCGATATTTTCTTCCTTTTACGTACTTATTTTTTGAATTGAATATTTAAGATGAAAGTTGTTATCTTAAATGTTATAAAGATTTTTAATGATTAGTTTTTGTTTGACCATTTCTTACACTGAAAAAGGCTCCTTTCACTTAAAGATTTGCATTCATCAATTCATCATTTTTTTAAAAAAATATTGTATTTGGTAATACATTTTTTTCTGTTAGTGGATTTTGCATTATTTTTACTCTGACAAAACGTAAGTAATTGTTAAAATTAAGTTATTAAAAAAACGAATGTTAGTGGAAGTTGATTCATCAGTTCTGTTTTTCATGCTTTTTTACTTTCTCGTATACGAAGTATACAAAGAGAAAGTATTGTAATCGTCAAAAAATTCGAACTCGAGATTTTGACGAATCTCCACGTTTTAGACCTTCCTGAGTCCGAAAAACACAATTTTGGAATTATGTCTGTCTGTGTGTGTGTCTGTGTGTGTGTCTGTGTGTGTGTCTGTGAACACGATAACTCGAAAACTATTAGACCTACGGGGATGAAATTTGGTATGTTATCTTTAAACATAATTTGTAGGTTTCTATCAACTTTTGGACAAAATCCGTCAACGGGAAGTCTGTCTGTCTATATGTTCGAGGTCATGCGAACGCTATAACTCAAAAACTTGAACAGCCAGATGGATAAAATTTGGTACACAGTTTTATCGTCATGAATGTAGGTCCGTATAAAATTTTGGGCCAAATCCGTCAACGGGTTGACTGTCTGTCGGTCTGTATAATCGCATACTTGTTAAGCCTTCGTTTCAAAACCATTTCCACGCGCATGCCTACTTAGCTATCTCTGGTACCAAGCGGGAGGATTACGTCCTTGAGACGGGTTTGTGATTGATGTTTTATCTCCCGTTTTGCTTTCGCTCGCTCGTATAATAGCGGATCTTCCTGGAGTGTGATGGAAAATAAATATTGCTAAGTTTTAATACATAGGCATCTCTTTTAATATGATTCTTCACTTAAATATTTTACAATCACTATAATCTGCAATGAAAAACCTTATGATATTCGTTGCATTCTGGATTACAGTAGGTTCGATTTTTTTTATCCACGCAAGGGGAGGGGAAATGACAAATTTTTTAGCAGTATACGAGAAAGTTTAGGGGAGGCCACTCCCACTGGTTATTTCTTAAGCACTCTAACAATCTACATGAGATTTTCTTCAACAACTTTCGTTAGTAAATCTGTGACAATCAAATCTGAGATATTGTTGGCAAGCTAAAAGCCCGTTGTGACGATCGTAGACCTTTTTCATGGTGTTGGTTCTTTTGAATGGATTATCAATGCTCCAGTGATGTGATAAAAAACAACAGTTTATTTACATATAACATTAAGGACAAACACTAGAATAACGGATTGGACAGCACGTAGAAAATAACTGATGCGACCCTTCGTGGTCAGCTTCACAAAGCACAATTGAGAATAAGCGTTGGGGCCCTTCGCGGCCAGCAACAGCACAGACAGAAAGATACGTCTGGACCCTTCGCGGTCAACCACGTCCATCATACACCTACACTTTCGTTGGGGTCCCCGGCCCTCACCCGTCGGCGGGTTTTTCCGTTCGTTCACCCCTTGGGATCATCACTCAACTCCTTCAAAAACAAACTAGCGTCTGTATCCCAAAGTTTTTCCCTATGGGATGGGCGAATCCATCTCAAGTAATAGTTTTCGTAGGTGGGGAAGTTTGACAAGCAGGGACACACTCGGAATCGCTTGGGAAAGGGTCTGGTTTTCACAGGTTTGCAAAATTTTGCATAAAACTTTTATTAGAATCAATAACTCATTTTATTTATTCAAGATAGGAATATCTCTTTGCTTATCTACTGAAATTTCGTAAAATTTAGGTTTGCCATGCAAAGGAGTTTAACATGCTTAAAACTCACTTTCACTTAAAACTTTGCAATGTATAAGATTAAATAAAACCTAATCACACCAAATAAAGAGATCAAACTAGAATAAATTGGATATTAGTTTGTTCTATTTCATACAACAATTTCTTTAACATAAACACATTACCTTCAATATTGCAGCAGCTGATACATTTCAAGACAAAATTATTAAAACTAACATTTATGTTCAGTCATAATATTCACAGTTCTTATGTGATTTAGGATGGGCACTTTATAAGATTATGTTATGAATCCTTAGAGTAAATTGTTATTATTTAAAACTACTCATAAGAAATACTGTCAAACTTGTTTTTTAGGATTTAGATGAACTAATTTAATTATGTGCACAATATGATTTTTAATGCTGTTTTAAGAAAGATATTGCAACATGAAATCATCATTAACTACCAAAAATGTCGACAGATTTGTAATTCACTTCCTAAATATCATTATTTTCAGCGCATGAATTAACTAAGCAATAATCTCTTTCCCGGCACGGTGTTTTCCTATCACTTCACTAGCGTCTAGAGGGCTCTGCTCGATCCCAGACCCTTTTCCAAGCGATTCCGAGTGTGTCCCTCCTTGTCAAACTTCCCCACCTATGAAAACTACTACTTGAGATGGATTCGCCCATCCCATAGGGAAAGACTTTGGGACACAGACGCTAGTCAAAAACAATCCCCGACCCTCGGGGATGACAGCGCCCTCCACTGGCGAGTGCAAACCGAGAATTGCTATACTACACCAGTCTTAGACGGGTACAAATCTTCTAGTGTTGAATAAATTTGTATTTCTGCAGTTAACATTTCCATATAAATTTGTGAGCAGTCCCTTTAAATTTAATTATTTAATCAATAAATTAAAAAAATATTCATTAACTTGGAGTTGTTAAATATTGCATGATTTGATATTAAAATTATGTATAAAAAGTTACTGAAAAAGCAGTTACCATTTTTTGAAAAATTTTTTATTAACACGATCTGTATCCAAACTCCATTTCATTTCCAGGAGAGGGTCTGTTCGTCAATCAGAAATCGCGCCTGCTATTTCTCCCGGTATAAACATTACCGAAGCGCCATCTAGTTTTCTCTTTAACAATTACAGCGCTAAAATCAAATGCAATACCATTATTTTCTCATTCTTCCTTAGAAATTTTAAATTTTTATCAGTATTTGACAAACACAGCAAAATCATATTAAGAATTACCATGCTAGCTATTTCTTTCAATACTATAATAATTTCTGTTTTATTTATCTAAAGAAGACTCTCAGCAAATGTATATATACTCGTATTTGTAGAATAGGAAAGTTATTTCCGATAGGAAATAGCTAAAGAAATCCATGTACCACGAGAAGATATTTTTGAATACTTAAAGAATAAACAGATTTTTAGGCTATGTTTCTGTTAAATTGTTCACATATAGGTACTAATAGCAATTTTGAAGCTCGGTTATAAAATACAGAGTGGCATTTGCTACAAATTTTTGGGGTTGCTCGAATGGATTTTCTATTTACTTTATGAGGAAAAACTATGGGTATGGGGGAATCTTTTGCTTATGGGTTGCTTTTTCAGTTTGAGAAAAATCCCAAAACTATTTTTACCCTTAAATAAGCTTAAATAAAAATAATAAACAATCAGAAAATTTGAATCATTAGGGATATTTGACAAAAAGATGGGCATCCAAGATTTTAAATAGTTACGATATATATTGAAAACTGATATTTCAAATGAGCCTATCTCAATTTATGATACGGGTGAAATGAAATTTCGCCGCTTAACAAGCAAGATCACCTACCTCAATTTTTTTGAAATTTCAAAGAGGAAGAAAATATTCAATTTTTCGCAACTAATAACGAATATTTTCGAATTTGTTTCACATCTGGTAGGAATATACGGTCTCATGTTCATATCAGACGTTAAAAAATTTGAGTATTTTCTTCCTCTTCGAAATTTCAAAAAATTGAGATAGGTGGTGTTGCTTGTTAGGCGACAATTTTCTACTTTTGATTTATTTTCCAACTTATGCTTTTTCTGGACATCTGAAACTTAAGCATTGCAGCTGCTTGCGACGTTGTTTAACAAACGAACGTAAAATCAACTGTTGCACAACGATTAATTTGTTACAAGATGGAATTTTATCTCAAGATACGTAGTTAATATATTTTAATCGTAAGATTTCATTTTGAAAAATTTATCTTTAAAAAATACTACGTAAACGTTAATAGTTAAATAATGAAAAAATATTATAAGTTATATGAAAGAAATGAAAAAAAAAATTCTCTCGAGTTAATATACTGCTATATCAATAAAAATTGTAAAGAATTTCCCCTAAAAAAGTCTCGCGTGATTGTAAGTCGTTCACCTGCATCTTAAATTCTTTTCTTGTTTAGATTTGCATCGTGTGTCAAAAAGCGATTTTCTCACGCTTTTACATTTGGATTCTTTAACTTATGATAATTATGTTCAGCCTACTGAAAAAACAGGGAAAAAAGTTTAATTTAATTATCTATGTGCAATATAAAACAGGTATTTCGATCAGTAATGTGAGTCTCCTTTTCAAATAATATAATTTTAAAAGCCTTGCAGAGTTTTACTGCTCTGCATTGTTCTGCATGCGACATTGCATGCAAAATATGAAGTTATTTTTTCTTTCCAGGTATTAAATTTGTATGAACTTTTGTATTCTGTTTACGCTTAAATTTGTAATGCTTCTAAATCTATCAATAACCAAACACGTTTATCATGTCATCATCTTTTATACATAATGCTGTATTTAACAGCTACGAAAATCTACGAAATCGCAGAAATCTTATTTGAAGAAATTCATTCACATATTCGCCTTAAATATTTTTTAAAATTTTTCACAGCTTCCATAAAAATTTTGTTAATTGGAATTGAAAAATTAATTAACTTTAAATCATCCATGTTTTCATAATCAGAGTGGGAATGAACACTTCTATTTTTATTGCATCTTACATTAATGCATATACATATTTCACCTTTATTTTTATGGAAGTGAAATAATATATTTTTCATTCATTTCATCAAATGGGTAATATTAAATAGTTACTAAGACATTTGCACCTTTTTTTCATTTCCCATTGGGTTCAGACATTGTCGTAACGACGGAGAGATGAAGAGGGGTATAAATATCCTGGACATTCACGGTCGGTCCGTTCCACACCATTTGGATCGCGTCTCACCAGACAGTTCCAGTTTTCACCTCATCAATTTAGGTGGGTCATTCATGTAGGCTCCATGCAAACCACACAACAGGTACTTCAATCTCCCAGGGCTGATGTGTACCCAGCACCTCCTAAATACAGTATCTAATGTATTTAGGAGGTGCTGACCTACCCCTTCTCCCGCTTTCCCGAGAGAGCTCCACTCCCCAACCAATTTTGTGTTTTTTGCTTTTGTGACAGAGGCCCACTACCCCTTGCCCACGATCGTATTTCAGATTTATGGCCTAGTGCGCTGAATGAAAATCCAGACCGGATGGAAATCCAAACTTTTCGACCACAACAGTCCAATTCTCATCGGATTTCGGTATTGACGACTGGTTTTGGAACAACGCACTCCAAATGGTGTGGAACGGAGCTCTCACGAATGTCCATCTTTATGGTTCGAAGACGAAATAGCAATACAGTAGAATCTCTTTTATCAGACAACAACGGGACCTCGTCGATGCCGGGTGAGAGGCTTTTTTGGATAATTCATTACGTGTCTCTAGGACTTCTCTGTTCATGGCTTGTGATGCCATGTGTGGGAATTGCAGCATTTGAAGTTTGCCGGTATGTTTTTCGATCTATCGACAGCGATTAAGCTTTAATATCGAAAATCGTGCAGGTAATTTAAAGTTAAAACACATACGCCTAATTTAACAAAACTAAGCTATATACCAAAATTATGCATATAATCATAAGGAAGTTTCGCATTTCTTGGTGTAATGACATGTAACTTCGAATGTCTGCCTGCTTACTTGATTATCGCTGGAGTTTTAGAAATTCATTGTGTATGCAATGAAGCTTCATGTCATCATTTGCTGACATAGATGACTATGGCTCGGCAAATTTTATGAAAGTTTGAAGTCCTTCGTCTGTTTCTTTCCATGTAAATTTCTCGGTTTGTATGTCGTCTCCATCTTGATTCTAGGAATGGCGGTTATTACAAAAATAACCGGTTTTCGGTTAACTGCTTTTTTTTCACCTCCGGTTTTAACCTGGAGGTTAAAACCTCTCAAAATAACCGGTTTTCGGTTTTTTTAAAAATAAGCAGCGCTTACAGACAAAAATTTTTATTAATAATAATATACAATAAGTAAGTATTAATACAGTAAGTAATTAATGTAATAAGTCATGATTATAAATAAGTGATTAATACAATATGTAATAATAATAAATGAGTAATTATCACAATAAGTAAGTATTATAGACAGCATTTTTTATTAACATTGTTTTCACAAGAAATTAATTCATTGGCCAATATTTATGTTTTAATCTGCTTATAAAGACTCTTTCAGCAATGTGTTGATCCATGAGTCAACACCTCTCATCGGAAATAACATCATTCAACGTATATACTAATCTTTCGGAAGTAATAGAACTTCCGACTAAAGATAAATATTTTTTGGCTACAAAAAACAGACGCAGTTTGCAGACAAAATTTTTTATTAGTATTGTTTCTGCAGGAAATCAATCCATTGGTCAATATTTATCTGTTCATAAACAATCTTTCAATAATCCGCCAACCAACAGACGCCTCGAGGAAGCGGTTGTCGGTGATTGGCCTAAAATGATGAAATTCAAAGGTTTATAACTTGGTAAATTTTAGTCTAGTCAAACCTAAAATCGAGTTTATCTTCCAACCCGGGTTTTCTACCCGGTTGTTAGATTTAAAAAAAAAAAATAACCGGTTAAAACCGGGATAAAAAAATAACCGAAAAAAAACCGGTTAACCGAAACAAAAAAAAACCGGTAGGTTTTTCCCATCCCAACTTCATTCTCTCCTTTCTTCTCCTCCTTCTCCTTCTCCTTTCCCAGTATATGTTTGATTATTTCTTCGTCTTCAAAAAAAATTATGGAGGAAAAAAAATTGTCCACATTTATGTGAAACTGCACCTCCGTTTCGTTAACATGTTGCGATTTTTTTTTTATATCATAGCTTAAATTTTCTATATAAATTCATGCCTTCAAAAGTGCAATTATTTTCAGATTGCCAGTTAATTTGATACCGAATACGAGAGAATCTATCGTACATTTATTCAAGTTTAGCCCAAGTCCCGGATGACACTCCCTTTGCTACACCACCATATTCAGCTCCTTTTTCATAGGATACGGCAGCAGCCAGACTGTCCAGCTTCTAAAGCCGGCCATTCACTTGAAGTATAGCCATGCCATTTGTCCTAAGCCCGGTTTTTCCCCCACCCATTTTAATCGAAAAATACAGGCACGCCATTCACTTGTATTTAAAAGGACGCTAACTGTGATCAAAGGTAGGAGGGGAGAGTTCTTTTCCTCTGTACAGCTGCTTGTTAATCGCTCTTCGATTTTCCCCAGTCAGCAGATTTTAATTTATGTTACCCTCGAAGCGAGGCTTCAATCTGCGCAAGGCATTGTTCTTTTCGCTATCCTCTTTCAGGGCCCCTCTGATTTTTCGTTCCGATTTCAGTCCAGACGGAATTCCAACCATGACAAGCCCCTTGGCTCATTTCCATAAATTTTTATCGCTTTTTCCTTCTCGCGTTCCAAAATATTCAGTTTGTCTGTGAAGTGAATGCCGGCTTAATACAGCAGATTTTCTCTCCAGGAAGGAATGGAAAATTTAGTTTTAGAATTTTCAATCAAAGGACCGAAACGACAGAATTTAATTTGTAGTTTTTTTTAATGCAAGTCTTGCAGTATTTAGCTTTCTGTAGCTTTTTGTACTTTGTTGAACCGAATTTTATAGATTAGAGATAAGTTTTTCTATGTCTGACGTCTTTTCTACTTAATATCTGAACTTTATCCATTCGTCAGAATTTTCGCATATCCAAATTGACCCGATCCGCGTTTAATTCGGATAATTGAAGTTCTGCTGTGTTTGCAACATTTGCTTCTAATGAAACTGTGTAAATCATTCCGAAAAGATTTCATCATTAAAGCATATGTATTAGATTAACCCATTCACTGTCAGCAACATTTAGAGCGTTTTGCCCTGGGCACCAAGAATTTATTTTAAGGAAAACTTGTAGTATGAGATATCTCGCGGCTGGCAGCTTTGTTGCAGACGCTTACTACGAGATATCTCGTAGTTGTCAGTGAGTGGGCTGAACATATTTCTTGGGTATTAAAAAACGGTGGACAGAAAGTTGGCGGAAACGAGCCTAGAGGAAGGAAGGAATTTTAAAGTAAGAAACTGGATTATAAAACTGGAAAACAAATGACATTGCATGCGAGATAATATTTATAAATTTTCTAAAAAAGCTTTTACACGCTTTTGTCTCTAAACCTATCTCTTCGTAGGCGTAAGAAAATTAATCGGCTTCTTGACTACTTTACGGATAATAAATCAAATCAAATGTTCAGTCCTTTGAAATTTGAAAGAACTTCAACATACCAAAACATTTCATTCAATTATAGCAGAACAATAAGCAAACAACTTAATTACAAAGAATCTTGTGTAGTTATTATAAAAGGCCTTTTATTAATATTATTATATACGAGTTTTACTAAAACATACATTGTTACAGTGCATTAAGAAAATTTTCCTTTTCATCTATAATTTACAGAACAGTAGAGAGAGAAAAAGTGCAAATAACAGGAAAGCATCCAGTTTTAATTTAAAAAATAAGTTGTTTTTTTCCATCTTTTTCTATTTAAATTTCTATTAAGTCTACGTTTCAAAAATTATTTTTAAAAGTTACTTCTGTTTTCTTTCTTTATTTTATTTTTTATTATAATAATTTTGAAAAATGCAAGCCAGCAGAGCTTCCTTCACAAATTTAATTTATTATAAGCTATCAGTAATAACAGAAATTCATTATTTGAGTAGTTCATATAATAAGTGAAGAACTTAGACCATTAGATTATTTGAAGCAATTACAAAGACGAACCGTTTTGATGAATCTTCTTCTAATAATAAATACAGTTTGACAGAATTTATAAAAAGTTATTATTCCGGACGATTAGTCTTTATTCCCTGACACAATCGTGGATATACAGAAAATTTTTCCAAAAAATATTAATTAATTTTTTTAAGTTTCGATATCTTTATTAAATTTGTTATTGAATTTTCAAAAAGTATTGGTGTGATCAGTATCGAATGTTTGTAACTGCTAAAAGGCAATAACTATCCTTTGAAGAGTTTTGCTTTTAAGAACTTCTTAAAAGAATTATTTCTCTAGTTCTCTAAAGATGGCGCCAGGATTGCGCTTACGTATTGTCACAAATTTTACGAGGTAAACATGAAAAACATCGCAGGCAATTGAATGAACAGAAAAATTCCCCTTCATCCTCTGTCACAAGCAAAAATGCCTCCGACTGACCTTGATAATGCCACAAATGGAAGTAAGTAACTTTGTATTTAAAAACATTTCCATTTCTTGTTGCTTGTTAAGATTTGACTTTCTAAAATATTCGAAACTGCTGGGTTCATTGGCTCCCTTTTTGGCTAAGATGCACTCACCTGAATTGACTCTTTTAGCCGTAAAAACCAGATCTTGCGGGTTTTCGTACCCTAAAGAAAATTCAGTAAACTCGTGGGGTTACAAAAATTTTTTTTTCCACGTTTCATCTCTTCCTAACTAATGTTTTAGACGTATAGCTAGATTTGGAATGTTTTTGCTAATGCAAATTTTTTGAAACCTAACTTTTGGACACATGAGTTCTATAAAATAAATCATTATTCTCATTTGGTCATATTTTTGGTTTGATTTTGATGAATTAAAAAAATCTATAAAATCCCCGACTCATGTATAGTTGGAATTAGTTTCTTCACATTCATTTCTGTCTTTATAATTTTTAAATGTGTTCTTGTGTGCGTTGATTTTTTTTAAAAGAAATGTTACCTCATGCTGCTTTGTGTACACCAAAATCGTATTGAAAATTGAACGGCTAACTTGATTTGTTTTTGTTTTACAAAATTTAAATAAGATAGCGGACTGTCGCTAAAATGGACTTTTTCAATTTTTTACATGCGCTTTTGTTTTTGTAAACTCACCAGTGCAGATTATATTTGGATTGTTATGATAAACACAAGTTTTTACGGACATTTTTTTATCTTTTACGCGTATGTGTTTCTTTGAAAAATGGGCCAAAGTTTCAAGCCAGTATTTGATTCTATTTTTCACGAAATAATTTCATATAGTTCATGTAAATTTGTTGAATAGTAATGATTGTATCTGAAGATATCAAAATAAGTTATTTGAAACTCTAAAGTCTGTCTAATAATCTCTATGTAGGCTTCACTTTCATCTTCATTTGATACATTCAAGTTGCCGGGTTTTTTTTGGGGGGGGGGGGGTATAATGTACGTGGATTCTGTATTTACAACTTCTCCATGCTTGTATATTATGGTAATATTTCCTGTGATGGAGAACATTTATATGAATGGAAGTATTTAAGGAAGCAGTGCTGCAAGTTTTGACTGCTATTTCTTCTTTTGAACTTCGTTATAATTTATTAAATCATTCCGAAAGAACGAAAAGGACAAGCGAATTATTGGATATTTCATTATTCAAACAAAATTCGTCTATTATCTTTCTTGAATAATTAAGAGAGCAACACAAAACATTCATAATTTTTAAATTCAATGTTATTTTCAAGTAATGTAATCCAAGTTAGCTGGTGAGGTTAGATTTTGAATTACTTCAACCATTTTGAAAATATATCGAAGCTGCTTATTAACAGACAATCTTTTCAGGGAAAAAAACCGATTCCCCAAGAAAGAGTTGCCAAAAATAAAACAAAATCTATTATGTTTAATGAACATTTACAGAAAGGTCAACATTTACAGACCGATCAATCTAATGATATATTGAACAGTTAGTATTAAATTGTTTATTGGTAATTTTCTTTTTAAATACCCTTAAACAGGGGAACTTGGTAGATTTAGTAGATAAATATTTTGGTTATTGGAATTCTGAAAAGCAAACACAGGGACCATGAAAGCAAATACAACATCAGCTGTTTATCGTCATGAAAGCATCGCTATATTTTCGGAGTGTTGTGATAACTATCATGGTGATGCGGCTGTATGACATCCAAAATGAAATACCATATTCATCAGACAATGTGACACTGAAAGCAGAATCCTGTGAATCAATGATCAATGTTTGCCTAACTGTTGGAATGCTGTAAAACAAGCATTAGGACCCATGAAAAGGAAGATCATCAATATACTATAATTATCATGATTAGCGATTGTATGAAATTAAGAATGAGAAACTGATATTATCGGACAGTGTGACGCTGGGAACGAAATCTTAAGAATGTCCTCTTAGTATCTATATACAGTTGTGCCAGTCGTTTTACGACTAACTTCTCTCCTAGATTGGATTTATCAAGGCGACAATTTGTCGCCAATGGAGACAGCGCTACTTGGTACCCCTTATCATACCAGTAGGTATTGACGATATTCGTTGGTTTTTTGCTCTTGGGAATTTGTGTTATACAAATTAAAATTCTTTCCTTGTATCTGTTACAGATTTAAGAAATCATTTCAATTCTGGACACGCGTGGGATATTTAATAAAACCGAAATAGGTATTGAAAGAGATGCTTCGCTATATATCTCCTATTTGTGAACAAAAATGATATAATACTTATCACAGATAAGTGTGATTACTCAGCGCATTTACTTTTTATATGCTCCATCTCTATGTATAGTTCTAGTACGCGCAGTAGCCCCTGCTCATAAAAAGAAAAAAGATATACCAATAAAAATAACTGTGTGACATACAAATAATAATAAAAGTAAAATATTATCTGATTTAACCATGCATTATATTTAAAATCCTAAACACTCACATATGTGAACACACGAAAGCAATATTCCTGTCAAATAGTACTTACAGCTCATGTAGATTTTTATTTTACCTAATTTTTTAAAATTTGTCTCATCTTTTTTTGTAATAAATAAATTAAAATAAATTTCAATATAACCCCTGTTAACCGAACTTAAAGGGAAGGAAGTCGTTTCGGACCACAATTTTTTCGATTAAGCCATGGACATCTATTACTGTTTTGTATCTAATTAACAGTATATAAATCTGAAATATTTTGAGTGCAAAAATGAATTCAAAACTCTCTTTATAGGCTACACTTATGTTCTATATTCAAGTTAACCCTCCGTCGGGCGCAATGCGCCTGACAGCCACAGGTACACAATATCGTAATTAATATTGTTAATACCCATTTATTTTAACTTTAGCCTTCTAAAATTAATCACTGGCCTTCTTGTGGAGGCTTAAGAGAAAAAAGTGGGGATATCGTTGCAAAAAAGTCTCGCCCTCGCGGTTATTTCCGTGCAGTACAATGCATGTTTTTTGGATTTGCGATTTCAGAGGCATTTCAGATGTTTCGGTTAACCGGGGTTTTACTGTATTCATCAAAAATCTTCGAGTTTCATTAAGGGGCCGTCCACAAATGATGTCACGCTTGAAGGGCGGGGAGGGGGTTCGTGAAATTGTGACAGTTTGTGACAAGGGGGAGGGGGTAACAAAAAGTGTGACATCACACATTTTGGTTAAAATAAAAGCGTTTATAATCAGCAGATAAAATTTTGAAATTACCAGAATTTGAGGATATTTTTTTAATCGGGGCTGAAACAACTCCCATGCGATTTTTTTCACTTATATTCCTTTCTTTTCGAAAAAGGCATTCAGGGTAGGTTCTGAGAATATGGTATTCTTCACCTTTAGAAGAAAACCTTCCCCTGCTCACAAATGTCATTAAAACACATAGTTAAAACTTAAAAATAAAATTTGAAATATGATCGTCGTGCTTTGTTTCTGAACTGCAAGTATATGTTTATGTAATATAGCGTGACATGTGACAAGGGGGGAGGGTGAAGTGTGACACTTTGTGACAAAGGGGGGGGTCAAAAATATTTAAAAAAAGTGTGACATCATTTATGGACAGCCCCTAAGACATTAAAATCTAATCTGAAAGTGACATTTTTAATTTTCTTTTCTTCGAAATACCAGCAATAGCATATTTTTAATTATATTTTACTTTCGTTTACTGGATATCTCAGTATTTCTAAGTCTGGAGAAGAAAAAAATTCCCATCAGCAGCTGTGTTCCATTTGCTCAATACATAAGAAAATCCAGTTTCGTTTCTTCTCGTCGTTGTTCAGATGATATCTAGAGGTCAAGTCAGTACATACTGAGAAAACTGCCTGCAGGTATGGAAAACCGAAACTTCTTCCAGCAATTGGATGTAATCCGTCGTTTCAAAACATCGGTCAAGTTCACGGTCTAGAAGTTCCATGGCATGCCAATCTCGAAACCTTTTTTTCCTCTCTCTTTTGGGGGAATGTTTTAACTTTCGAATTCAGTCTATCTATGCTTATCTTATTTAATACATCCCTCTGTTTAAATTTTATAAATAAGAAATAACAAAATTGATAATCCATAGTAAAATACGCCATTGGAATTCAAATATTATCTTCTATTCATGATAATACTATCACTTGTTTTCATGTAAATTATTTATGTTTGGCGCAGTATAGCCAAACATGGCTCTTACGCCATTAAAATTCAAATATTCATTCACTTACTCATGTAAATTATTTCGTAGAGACTTATCTTACTGAATTCACTATCCATGAAGGACTTCGTTATGTTTTATTTTTTAAAAGATAGTGATTAAGAAAAAACATTCAAACTTTTTTCCTTACCAGTTTTATCATATGTAATTCCTGTATTAATACTTTTCATGAATTTTTAGAGTGTGAATAACTTTTATAGTAAGTATAAAAGTTATTTTATTATGAAGTATGTTACATAGATAGTCTAAATGAAAGAAAACGAAATTCATAACATCGCATAATAAATAACGCATTAATAAAATCCGGAAACGATCGCGATGGCAAAAACAGATTGAACGCATTGACAATTGTCGTGATAAAGTTTGATGTTTCGAATTAGTATTTTTAACCATATAAATAAGCCTTTTAGCTTATAATTGTATTTGTATTAAAAAAGCAAAAACTTGTTAATTTTATTATTACTTAAACGGGTGCAATGAGATAATGACAAAACGAATATCGAAGAATTAAGTCATATAATATTTTCTATAGAACTTTAATAATAATCAGCTTTATGAAAGAATATTCAAATTATTGAGTAAATGTCAGAACTATAAAAAAACCATTTCAATGAGCAATGAAACGTAACAAATCTTTCTTCAAAATTGTGCAACGATCTGGCTCGTGCTGTGAACTGTGAATTTATACTACCGCTACTAACCATAACTTCTTTTCTTTAACGCGTATGTACCATTAGGTATGGTTCTAAACTATGTAAATTCATTCGAGCACTTAGCTCATTTATTAATCCATCATTTGAAATGCGTGGTTGATTGATTTCTAGTATAAATAAAACTTTTTGTTCGGTAGTTGAAAATTTATCCAGAATGGTTAAAATAATGGAAATGAGTACGCGATTTCTGTTTTTTACGTTTTTCCCCGCACTTCAATTTTTAGCTAAACTGACATTGCGCACTGCAGTTAAACACAGGATTATGTCGAAAAGGCAATAATGGCTCTAACTATTGAGAGACGGGTTTTGAACCATTTTCCGATGACAGATCCCTCTCCAGACCGCCAAACCATACGAACGAAAGGACGTTTTGCCACATGGAATTTAATGTGAACCAGGTGAAGATGAAGACATGATCTGCCCCATGCTGTCCGTTGAATCAATTTTCTCCAAAGACTCAAGCAAAGCAATAATGGCTATGGCTATTGAGGAACGGGCTTTGAACCATCTTCCGATGACAGTACATCAGATGACAGATCCCTCTCCAGACCGCCAAACCATACGAATGAAAGGACGTTTTGCCGCATGGAATTTAATGTGAACCAGGTGAAGACGAAAACATGATCTGCCACATGCTGTCCGCTGAATCCATTTTCGCCAAAGAATCAAGCAAAGCAATAACGGCTATGACTATTGAGGGACGGGTTTTGAACCATCTTCCGAGGACAGTACATCAGATAATTCTCCAGACCGCCAAACCACGTGAATGAAAGGACGTTTTGCCACATGGAATTTAATGTGAACCGCGTAAAGGTGAAGCCGTAATGTGCCACATGCTGTCCGCTGAATCCATTTTCTCCAAAGACTCACTGTAGGGCAGGAAGCATATGAACATGTTCAACATAAAGAAAGCATCTTCCAATAGGAATTAATAAAATATTTCTATTTTGTTTGACAAATGCTTTTCAGATTCATTAAAAAGGAAAGAGCGAATATTAGAAAAATGGCCCACACATTGTGCTGGATAACTGAATATATTCTTTGCAAACTTATCTGATCACAATTTAAAGTTCTAAATAAAGAAGTTCCAGCATTTGAATCCATTTGTCGTGTTTTGCGACATGCATTCTATATAAAATTAGTGTCAATAAATTAATCTTATTTTTTAAGAATTTATTCAAAGCAAATTGGACATCAAAAAGATCCTACCTTTTCTGTCGACCCGGGGAGAGCATGCGCTGAATCTGCAATAAGCTTTGTTAATCATTAGATTGAATCACGCACGACGGAATAAGACACGCTGAATCATGCTTTCAAATAGAAAAAGCATTATATTGACTGAATTACACATAAATCACAACACAGAACTAACACAGGTACATGAAGCTTGAAGCAAAAGATTAGAAGAGTACAGTAATGGCGTAAGTTTCAGTTTCACATCAAGAGTTTTAGTTTCATTTTTGACGTAAGCCGAAACGCCCTCTGGAAGAGCAAGTCTGGACTTGATTGAAAGTCAGAAAGTCACATGGTAGAGAGTAGTTCAGTCTGTTTTGAACACTCCCCCTTTTGAGTTTCAGGGCTTATTCAACTGAAACTCAACACAATGGTCTATATCTGGATGGTGGTCGAGTTTGTCGTCCAGCTCTGGTGGTGACTGTATTCGACTCAGGAACTTCTTGTCTTTCAGTAGCTCCTGGAGTATCTGCAACCTCGTCCTCGTTGGTGATGAGGCTTTCTCCATCTAGTTCTAAAGGACGCAGCTTGCGAATGGGTCTGATCACAATTCCTGATTTAGTCTTTATCTTTGCTCTTCTTACTATTCCATCTTTGCTGGCATAGATGGACAGGATTCTCCCCAAGGACCAGTGTATTCTTTTTAGGTTTTCATTCCATAGTAAGACAAAATCCCCTATTTTAGGTTTATAGACTTGTGTTCGAATTTTTGATCGTTGATGCAACTGACTCAAATATTCGTTGCGAAATCAGATGCGTGAATCAGACATCAGTCTCTTTCGATAAATGATTCGTTTATTCAGTTCTCTTATGTCAGCTGATCTTATTTTATCTAAGTCTGCTGTAACACTGTTACAGATTACTTTAAAAATAGATCAGGTGTTAGTGGATATAAATCGTCTGGATCATCACTAACGTAGGTTAGGAGCCGTGAATTTAATTGGTTTTCGCAATCACACAATACGGTCTCCATTTCTTGGTAGTTTAAAGAGGTGCGACCTAATACTTTTCTTAAGATTCTTTTTAAGAAACCTATCAACCTCTCCCAAAATCCACCCCACCACGGTGCTGCCGGAGGAATGAATTTTCAGGTAATAGGAGTAAATGACGTTTCTAATCTTCTTAGGTTGATAGTTTTCTGAGTGTAGTCCATTCCAATGAAGTTGGTTCCATTATCAGAGTAGATGATCGATGGACGCCCTCTACGCGCTATGAACCTTCTTAGTGCCAGAATGAAATAGTCTGTTGATAGAGACATCAGCAGTTCTAAATGCACAGCTCGATAAACAGCACAGGTGATAATAAGAATCCAGATCTTGCTTTCTTTAATAATCAAAGGACCCGCTACGTCCACTCCAATAACTTCAAAAATGGAAGCACTTTCTACTCGATCTTCTGGTAGCGTTCCTTCTGGTATTTCTGGTTGTTTGACACTAAACCTTTGACAAATGATGCAGGGCTTGATTATCTGCTTTATTGTTCTTCTACTCTTAAGTATCCAAGAGTTTTCTCTAAGAGCCACCATTAAGGATTGAACTCCTGGATGTCCAAGTTCTTGATGTTTGTATAAAATGAGATTCTTTACAACATGATGATCAGATGGTAGAACAATCGGAACTTTAAAATTGTCATCTTCTTCTCTCATGGTAAGTTTCGTTTTTACCCTTAAAATTCCATCAGCGTCTGTAAAAGTTGCCAAAGGTTTCAGACGTTGAGTGTTCTCGTTATGGAATGAGTCTTCTTGTATTTTTTTCAAAATCTTAAGCTCAGCTCTTTTAATTTCTTCTTCAGACAATTCTCCAGATTTCTTGTTAAATCCTTTAGTGTTTTCATAAAATCTATACATCCAACCTGTAATTCTAATTATTTTCTTGTAGGAAGATATATTGTTATAAAACTCATCATTCTTCTTATTCAAAGATGATACTACAGCTTTCTTCTTTTCAGCGTATATAATATTTGCATCAGGCGACAGTTCAAAATCTGGCCATTTATCTCTGGAGTCTCCAAGCCAGGGAGGTCCTTCGTACCATTGCTTCTTCAGTAAGGTTTTTACAGAGCATCCTCTTGATGGTAGATCGGCTGGATTCTGTGTTCCAGGAACAAGCTTCCATTCATAGGCTTCCGAGAGTCTTCTTATTTCGTTAACTCGGTTGGACACAAAAGTCATCCAAGGGCCTTCTTTCTTAATCCAATACAAGGCGTCCATGGAGTCACTCCAGAAAAATGATTCAGTATCAACCAGATTCAAATCTTTCGTCACAGAATTGGCCAATCTATCACCAATATTGCACACGAGTAATTCCATCCTTGGTATGGATATTCCGTTTAAAGGTGCAATTCTAGATCTGGCTTGAATTAATTGGCAAGTTATCTTCCCTTCTTTTTCTGCCCTTAAAAATATACAAGTTCCATAGTCCAACTTAGACGCATCACAGAAAGTGTGAAGAGTTAAGCTGGACTCATTAATATCTAAGTTAGAAAGTCTACGAGGTATTTTTAGATATTTCAGTTCATATAATTCATCTTTCCATTTTTTGAATTACATCTTCAGGCAATTTTGAATCCCACGAGATTCCCAATTTCCAACATTCTTGAAGGAGCAATTTAGGGATTAATGTTATAGGGCAAGTGAACCCTATGGGATCGAATAGCTGGTGTGCTACAGACCGAATTTTTCTTTTGGTAATTGGTTCACCTTCGTTTTCCGTTCGGATCAGCTCGCATGACAAAGTGTCTTCTTCCCTATCCCACGTTAGACCTAAAAATGATACCTCTTTTTCTTCTACGGCACCTGAACTATCTTGGACAGTTTCCTCTATCACAGGGAGAAAATTATTTTTCCATCCACGTAAATCAAACTTAGCCGTCTTCAGAATTCTTTGAGTCTCTGTTCTAAAATGTTCTAACTCAGAAACAGAGTCCCCACTTGCAACGCAGTTATCAACATATAATGAGTCTTTTAGTTTCACTGCAAGACTTCTCAAAGGCTCTTCCACCTAATCTGGCACATGATTCAAAACTGCTGCAAGTAGGAAGACACTACATAACATGCCAAATACGACCCCACATGTGTATAGGTGACAGTGTTTTGGGGATCTCCGTCCTTACACCACATGAACCGTAAAACATCCCTATCAGATTCATTTAGGGCTATTTGAAGAAAGGCCTGTTTTATGTCCGAAATAATTCCAATTTTTCCCCATCTAAATCTATTTAGAATAGCTGGGATCATTTCATTAAGGTTGGGACCTTTCTCAATGCATTCATTTATTGATACAGAGTTTCTAGTTTTAGCGGATCCGTCAAATACAAGACACACTTCAGTGGTAGAGTTATCTTTAAAAACTGCTCTATGAGGCAGATAATGTATCCCCAGACCTTCAGGATTAACCTTATCGGGATTAATTTGCAAAATGATGCCTTCATTCTCCATCTGATTGAAAGCCTCTTGATATTCATTTAATCGATTTTTTGATTTCAGGGATTTAACTGTGTATTTAAGCCTTTTTTGGTCTAACTCTTTATTATCATGCAAAGGAGGATGTCCATCCAACCAGGGTAAATTTACCTTATATCTACCAGTACTATCTCTACTAACCATTTCTCTGAAATGTTCTAAAGCAAGTTCCAGGGTTTCTGTTTTAGTACGTTTTGCACTATCTTCTTTAATACCCAAGGAATCTAAATTCCAGATATCTGAAATGTTAGCATTATTTACATGCAATGACAATACTACCAGTGAACTACTTTTGTTTGTGTTTATAATATCAGATTTACCCATTACAGTCCGTCCCAAGAGTGTTTGCACAGCAACCAAACTTCCATTTCCCGTTAACAATTTACCAGCGTAATCAGCTCCAATGAGCAAATGAATTTCACCAGGATTCTTTTCATATAGACAGGATCTTTCATTTATCGCCGCATCACTTATCAGAATACCCATATCTTTTAACTGGTTCAAACAATGAGCATCATTCATTTTAGGTAAGGAAGAACATATTTTCTTTTGATCTAAAATATCTAACTCAAAATTATAGCTTCCATCAACATTCGACAGATTAATGCGATATCTTTGATGCGTTTCTGCATGCTCAATTTCGCCGAATAAACCATGATTCACGCATTCTTCTCCTAACCCCTTTAATTTCATCTTTCTAGCTATAAATTTGGAAATATACGATCGTTGGCTACCCATATCTATAATTACCCTTATAAAATGCTTCAAATTATTTTCTTTAATATAAGCAATCAAAGTCTGAAGATAAACTTCCCTCGAACAACTGCTATTTGCAAGTGTTGTGTTTTCAGTGACTTCTTTCGACTCCGGCTTCTCATTATCTGAACGTTTATTTTCACCGTAACACATAATATCTAAATGTCTCTTCCCGCATTTGGTACATTTTAATCCTGCTCTGCGTAAAGAGCTCACATGTCCAGGCTTAATACAGCGAAAACAAGAATCATTTTTAATTAGTATGGACTTTCGTTTTTCTATGGGTAAGCCTCTCCCATAAGCACAATTGATGCTTGAATGAGATGCTTCATCACAGAATAGACATATCTTAGATTTTGATGTGTTATCATAAACAAATAGTTCATTCGCGGTAGGATTTCTCGTTCTTTCGTTCTGAGTTTTGACCTTGGCTCTCGGCCAATTCGAATGATTGACGTTTTGAATCAAAAGCGGTTTCTCTTTTGCAAGACATAACTCAGTTTTCTCTTTCGCGATTAATTGCCGGTTTAGAAAATCAATCAAGTCACTGAATGAATATTTATTCCAGAATTCCTTATTAAATTCAAATACTAAAACGCTTGTTAGCGACTTTAAAATCACAGGAGATAATAAAGTACTAAAAGTATCTGACTTAATTCCTAATGATTCGAAACTTCTAATGTGAATTTGTATTTTATCAAACAGCTGCCAAAAACTTTTTACGTCATTAGAACACTTAAGAGGAGGAATTTCTAATAACTGACTCACACATATGTGTATTTACCACAGTTCTCAACAGTACTCACAATCTCTGTTCTAGCGGTGTAACAGCTTTTGCATAATTTTAACTCGAAATGGAAATACTTCTATTGTTTCCAAAGCTGTTCCAGACAAATGAACTTTTAGATAATTAAATTTACTCACGTCATCTAAAAAATTATGTGTATTGATGTTTCGTAAGAGTTCCAAAATGTTAACCATGCATTTATAATTCCGGAAAATTAGGTATTGTAATCTTCGGTAATTTAACAATAAGTGTTTGATGATTCATATCAGGTTCATGAGTAGAATGGGGAGGATTGGGAGGTTTGCGAATATTCTTACTTTGATTCAAATTTCTTACATATTTAATTGGTTTGAATCTGCATGTTACTATTTTTTCTGGATATTCTTCTGCAGACTCTAATTCCTTATCTATGTCTTTGAGAGACAATATCTTTTCTAGATTCGAATCTGTTAACTTAAGAGATTCGAACTTATCATTGAGTGTTTCTATGTAAAATTCGATATCATTTTCTTCTGTTATATCCATTTTCTTAAGTTCTGCTTCAATTCTATTAATAACTTGGAAACTGGACTTCTTAATGTTGTTCGTTTTCTTTTTAGCAATTCAATCTGTTCAGCGTTCTCCGTCATTTTTATATTGCAGTTATCAATGGTTAATATTCTCAAATTCAATATGATATTCAAATGAGAAAAATATATCATATATCTTTATACGCAGAAGCTCTCGAATCCCGGCAGGTGTGTCATGTCAAGAAATTAATCTTATTTTTATTCAGAATTGGTAAGAATTTATCCAAAGCAAATTGAACATCAAAAAGATCCTACCTTTTCTGTCGAGCCGGGGAGAGCATGCGCCGAATCTGCAATAAACTTCGTTAATCCATTAGATTGAATCACGCACGACGGAATAAGACACGCTGAATCATGCTTTCAAATAGAAAAAGCATTATATTGGCTGAATTACACATAAATCACAACACAGAACTAACACAGATATATGAACCTAGAAGCAAAAGATAAGAAGAGTACAGTAATAACGTAAGTTTCAGTTTCACATAAAAAGTTTTAGGGGTCTATTCTGGTACCCCCGGTTGGGTTGGAAGTTGGGTTGGGTTCCGTTGTTTACGTGCGGAACCCCACCCAACCGGGGGTACCAGAATAGACCCCTTGGTTTCATTTTTGACGTAAGCCGAAACGCTCTCTGGAAGAGCAGTCCGGACTTGATGGAAAGTCAGAAAGTCACGTGGTAGAGAGTAGTTCAGTCTGTTTTGAATAATTAACTTCCCTACTAATCATCCTAAACCTTAAATCTGTAATTCTTTATGAAAATTGTTTCTGAAATTCTGTCATTCTGTAATTGTAAATTATAATCTAACAGTATTTTTTGAGTTATAAACAAAAAAAAAAAAAACTGGGAAGAAATTTTTACATGTTTTTGGCTATAACTAAAATTCCAGGCATTGTTTCCGATTGAGGTAGATGAAACAAGAGATGTATTTCTTATCGTGTCTGGGTCAGGGAGAGAGAGTGAAACATCATTTCCTTGTCTGTTAGTTAGTCGGAGTGTGTCTATATAATTATTGTTTTTCAGTAAATGCGCGCGCATTATTCGTTTTTGTGTTGGTGGAGAACAAGGTGAACTTTAATTATGAAATGCGAACTGAAACCTTTTTGTATTAAACCTATTTATATTTTTTTCTTAATATTTTTATTTTCACTTTCTCTTTTTGTTTGCCTTTTGTCTTAAGGCCTTCTTTTTATTCTTAACTTTCTCTTTCTATATATATATATATATTATTTTTCAGTTTAATATACTTTAGTTATTAGTGTTTTTAATTTTTTTATTAATGTTTTCTTTTGTGTTCAGACACAATGAATGAAAGAAGACAGAATTGTTTTTTTGTGAAAAGGTTTTAGTTGTTTATTTTCACTTTCTGCTTTATTTCAACTTTCTCTGATTTGTTGAAATTTACGTTTTAAAGATACTTTCATTTTAGTCTTTTACTTTCTTATTGTTTGAACTTTGTGTTCTCTTTTTATTTATTTTGCGTTTTACTTTTTTTCTTGTCTTTCACTTTTTTTATTTTGGCTTGTTTTTATTCATAATGTGTTATTTTCTATCTTTTTGCTTGATATTTTTATTTCACTTTTTCTGTTTCAGTTATTAGATATTTTTATTTTTCAATTTCACTGCTCTGCAATTATTTTCTGCTTTCACTGCAATTTTTTTTTATTTTTCACTGCTCTGCAGGGGACGCAAGGGGGCACCCTGCAGAATTACATAGGCGTAACATTACGAGGCAGGCAGTATATAGACAGTGAATTTTGGTCCGGTTATACTATACATTAATTTATTCATCTCTCTTTACACGGTCCAATTAGGCTTGGGTTGATACACGGTTTTGCCGTATCAGGTACATGTTGATACTGATACTCCTTTGTACCCGATACATTTACTTGATACTTGTGCATCTGATACAGCCGGTAACCGATCCATTCCCCTTTGAAACGAAACTGGGTAGTCGGCAATCGGGTATTCATACGAGTCTGTTTTCAAGTTGCAATGGCTTCGCGTCTTCGGAGCTGTTAGGCTTGGGTTGATACACGTTTTTGCCGTATCAGATACATGTTGATACTGATACTCGTTTGTACCCGATACATTTACTTGATACTTTTGTATCTGATACAGCCGGTAACCGATCCATTCCCCTTTGAAACGGAACTTCAATCGGATACAGATACGAGTCTGTTTTCAAGTTGCAATGGCTTCGCGTTTTCGGAAGAGGTGTTTGCTGATGATGTCCAGGTGGATTCTGTTTTGACAGCTATTAGACGGATGGGGGGAAAGAGGGAGGAAAGAATTTATTGATAAAGATAGTAAATAGAAAAGCGATTATTCCTGGGCTCGGATTGATATACCGTTATATTTGGTAGTGGCTGGAAATGAAAGAAGGTCATTTGTTGAGGAGGGGTAAGTTCCAGTTTCGCACAAAAACTCACTCCGAGCCGCGTCCTTTTATTTTATTCAGAACCTGATCAATATAATTTCTTTATTTTAGATGTTAGCAACGATTAGTGTTAGAGATGGCGGTTATTTCAACTCCTAATTAACCTGGACCAATGTTTAGGGTTGAGATTTTTTTAACCCTCTGAGCCCAATTCCGCCTCAAACCGCCTCATTCAACACAGGCCGGACTCAGGTGGTTTCGGGTGCCTAGGTGAATTTTACGGTAGATAATTAGTTATTTTCTTTGTTGACAATTGATTGTGCAACCGAAGGTGTCGCCCTCTTGGAATTTCTGTAGAGAAAAGGAGAATTTCATTCTGATTTCATGAATGAAAATTTACTCCAGTGTTGAATGAGGTCCAGTGTTCTAGCCGGGTTCAAAGAGTTAAAGCTCTTTCGGTAATTTCCACTAAAGTGGATAACGAAGCTTCCTGTAATATATACACCTCCCAAAATATTTCCTTAGTGGTCTTATCGAAGGGATTTAAATATCCGAAATTTTTGACACCTATTGAATGACTGCACCAGAAATAATTCTTGGTACATTTTTAGTGGTGGGATAGGCTGAGACTTCAGCAATTTAATGAAAATGACAGTTGTACTCAAATAAGATGTGGTAGGTTACAGAACTTGTGAGGTTATAGGTCAATCAACTCAAATAAACTTCAGCATGTAGGAGGTGTGTATTATTTGTACCGATTGAACCAAAAGTATTACATTTCAACGATCGCCATAAAAACGAAACCTTGCCTATTTAATACAGTGTTGCTAAATATTATTTAACTACATTAAATACATTTATTTTAATTGTAAAAATACTAATTCAGATTTTTCTAAAAACCACCGCCCACTGATTAGTAGTGACCTGGATTCTTTAATTTACCCCATTTCCAAAACTATTTTGGCCGGTTTTTTAATCCGGTTTTTGAGGGGTTTTTTTAAAAAAAAAAGCGGGTTATAATCAGGACAAAAATTACCAAAAAACTGGCTAATCGAAGAAAAAATAAAACGATTTTCGGTTTTAACCGGTAAATTTTTCCCATCCCTAATCAACCCCTCCTAAATATAGTATTTAGGAGGGGTTTCTCTAATTTGTGTGCTTTAGTGTATTTTTGGGAGGGGGTAAAAAATGGAAATAAGAAAGAAATCCGCCTTGGGAAACTTTTTCACTTTAAACGTTGGTCTTACAGTGTGTAGTATTTGCCTCAATAATTTTATTTACAAGTCATAATAGTTTAGTTATATTAACGTACCGTTTTGAAGCAACACGAGGGCTAATTGGGACGGATCTCGTAATTTTGAACCTCAGTCAGATGACGAGGACGACACCTGAGCTGGCACCCCCTCTTCAAATTTCCGCACAACACCAACGGAAGGACCTTTGGCCTCCTACGTATGATTTTACGTGCAACAGGCCCAATACACGACGGATCTTTAGTGGAATCGGGTGTCGTGGTGTATTTTGAAATAAATTATTTACTAATAGTTTGTTTACATTTAGCTCTTGAAATCCAATCTTGTAAACAAGTACTCCTTTGCAATAAATTCATTAATGAATTAACATTCCACAATTATCAGCATGTGGATATTTATATTAAGATTTTTGAAATCCTTGAATAGACTTGAGAACCTTAAAACTTTTACTAATCAAGCCTTTTAGATAATTAGTAATTTAAGTATTTCTAATGGAAATTTACACCTTCAAGTATTTTAGAAATTTGTATATTCAAATGACACCACACCTGTTGCTTAACAGACATTCTAATTCACTGCAAATTAACTTCAAGATGTATTTCTACATATGTCAACAATCCAAAAATCTCATGTCTTTAAATTCAATTAAACATCAAACAGTTCATAAACCAATAATTAAAATCTCCACTTAATGAAATCTCTCAGCAACAGGCATAAGGTGCAATCTCAATCTAAATATCCTTAAAAAATAATATCCATAATCAAAAATCAAGCAAACTTAGCAAGTGATTAGTTTATGCCTTGTGTAAAGATTAAAAGTATTTTAACCTGTAATAACCCAGAATTACTTCTCTCTCAGTGCTTAATTATTTGACAAGAGAAACAAAGCCAAATTTTAAATCTAATTAATTTATTAAGCAAATATATTGCACATGAACATATATATAATCACTGTCAAAAATAAAAAGAATTTTCAAATGCTATGACATCAACACATTAACCTTTTAAAAGAAGTCATCAGTATTAGGGTCGACCCTTACTTCAACAGATTTAAAATTATATATTCATTCATGAAACCAAAATTTACCCTAAGGACCCTATTCAATTACTAATTTATCAAAGTTTGACATTTTAAGGATTATAATGAGTGGCTACCTCCAATTTTAATTCTAATTGATATTTAAGATTATTAGAAATATTATCCCTACAAAATGTTAAAGTTTATTTCTTATCTTCCCTTTATTATAGATTTTTTTATTTGATATTATTAAGAACATTTACTCAGTCAATTATATATAATTATACTAACATACATAACTCAATTCATTATAACAGGTAAATTATTCATATGGAAATAGATGTTAACACTACTTCTAAGCAACACACATTTCATTAATGTATAGCAAAGATGCACATAATAGCAAAATATAGCAAAAAAATAACACCCATTTGCATGGATTTGTTTTCATATTCAAATTAGGCACAAATTTAAAATACCATGTAATATAAATAATTAGCATTTCTATAGGCCTTTTAATTCATACCACTTAATAAATTAATGACATGATAATTCATTTAAAATTCAAAATTTTCATCCTCATATGATTCTTAAATTTCTCAAGTATAAAGTTCTACTTTAGTTTGCAAATTTAATTTTACATCATGCTTGCCAAGATAAGTTAAAACCTGTATTAAACTTCACATTAGATAACAAAATTAATCCTTACTCATGCTTATCAAATTAAGTTAAAACCTGTATTAAAAGAAGGAGATTACATAATATTACACGCTAACAAACTAAATAAAATCCCCATTATGAATCTCGTATACCCCTTAATCCCTAAAGTCTCTTCATTCTACAAAAAAAATTTTAAGTTATGCACTTAGCTTTTCTCATGTTGACGGCTGGAGATTTTTGACTTCAGATTCTTACTCGACGACCTAGCGAAATCACATCGATGGGGCCCTCCACAATTTTTTCTTTTTATCAGGTAATAGACAGAAAAGGACAGATTCATTGCCCCGGACTGGGTGTAAATTAGCAGCTTGCCACTGTTCCTTTGAAAAAATCCAGGAAGAGACATCTACATTAGGCTTAAACAGGCGCACTGATAAAGACGAGGGTGTTTTGAAGTTGATTCATTGTTCCGGACTGGCTGTAAAAACAGCTCACCACTGTTCCTTAGAACAATTTCACATGAAGATTCATCCACACATAGTCATAGGCTTGTTACTTTGCCAAAATAACCGCTCTGATGAGAACGGAGGTGTTTTGATTTAATTCATGGTGTCGGACTGGGCGTAAGGCGCAGCTCGCCATTGTTCCTTAGAACAAGTTCACGTAGAGTCAATTATAGATAGGCTTAGGCTTGTTTCTTTGCCAAAACAAGTGCATTGAGGAAGACGAAGGTGGTGCCTAGCTGTTTCCGCGCTGACATCGGGAAAAACACCGCTAAATTCCTTGACGTTGTAGCGCTTTAGGCCGTCATTGTTATTGTCGATTCCAATTGGATTTTGATCAATCTCCCTTTCCTTTCCGATTTTTTGTTTTCCATCTTCCACTCACAACTTTTTTTAAAAAATCCTCGCTCTTAATTTTAAACTCTTGCTTTTAAATCCAGCTTGGCGAAAACGGCTCGCCAAAAAATTTTTCTGATCTCGCCAAAATCATGCAACCTTCGATTGTAATTGGTTCCAGGGCGAAAATTAATCACACCCCTCTCAACTTTTAACCAATCAAATATCACACCCAGATCTCTCCCTAAAATCATACCACGTGGGATGAAGAACGGTTTCCGAACTTTTTCTAAGGACTAAGGGATTAAGCATGTGTTGACATGATATAGAACAGGGCCGCAATTTCGGGTGGAAAAACCAATAATTCTGTCGAACGGCTCCTTCCATATGGGGAAATTCGAATACTGAGCCTGCAAAGGTCAAAGGTTTCTTAACTTAATGTTCGCCGCCTGCAAAAATGTGTGAGAAACAGAGACATTAGCGAAAATTTTATGTCGGACACCCAGAATCTAGCAAGCAGCTGTCTCAAAGGGGAAGAAGAAATATTTCTCGGGCATGTGTTTTTTCTGATGTTTCGCAATGTGGGAGGCGAAGCTTAGCTTATTCTCGCCTCTTGTTTACCAGAAAGTCAAGAATTTATTTCAACTTGTCTAAAAGGCGGGAATACGTGGCAGGTCTATTCTGCTGTAAAGGTTCAATGCACTCTGCTTTGAGACCTATCTTTACTAAACTTTTACTCAGTATAAGATTTAAATATTTTCCTAAATAATAAATTCTTAATTATTTATTTATTTATTTGAATAATAAAAGAATAAGATAATCGACTTTTGAGGAATAAAATAAAAAAATAGGAAGAATACTTAATTAATAAAAAAAATAAGAAGAATAATTAATTAACTTATATAACATCATGGCTGCGTATCAGACTTTTTATCATTTATGTAATTAATCAAAGGATATAATAATCAATTTTATAAAATAAAAATAAATAATAGTTAATTGATTTATCATATTATACACGGCTGTGTAGTTAATTAATTTAAGACACACTATCTTCTAGAATTCCAACAGCCTTTAGAATTTATAAATAAAATATTCCAATTAAGCTTTTCATAATTTGATTAAATTCCATCCCTTTATATAATTTAAGAACAAAAAATATTTTAATATATTTTTAGTGATTCAACTAAGCTTTACAACACGGCTTTCGAACCTGGAACCCTCCGGCCCCGAAGTCGAGACCTTACCACTAGGCAACCGCGGCCTTTTCACAAGCCATCAGAAATCAACGTAAAAAAAATAATATTTGCAAAGAAAGCATCCAACTGTTTTACAATGCCCACCTGGACGTCTGTTCATATGCCGTACGTCCTATGGCTAATGAGTCTCCATTTCATATGGGCCAGAAAAAGGAGGAGTTAATTTTCTAGTATTGGGATAATGGAATTCTTCATAAACAACAAGATCACCTGGGTTAAATTTCTTGTCAACAAAACGTGCATCATATCTTATTTTGTTTTTGTTATGGTAATCTATTGTTCTTTGTAAAGCCAAATTACGAGCTTCGTTAACAGGTTCATAATAACTATTTTGACCAATAGGGGAATCATAAGGTAATGTACCAAGCAACAAGTAGGCAGGTGGATATTTGGTTATTGAATGGGGAGTTAAGTTATACTCATTAGTAACACTTTCTAATAATTTAGTCCAAGGAACTTTAGTGGAAGTGGAATTAACTTTACATTTAAGCCTAGTTACTAATGATTGATTAACACGTTCAACTTTGCCATTTGTTTGTGGGTGATGGGCTGTGGTTAAAAGATGTTTAACGTTATAATTTCTTAGGAATTTTTTAAATCGAGAGGAAGTAAATGCAGCATTTCTATCAGTTAATAATTTTACAGGGACTTGAATTTGGAAAATTTGTTTTAGAATATTAATGTAAGTTTCAGAGTTCTCATTTTTTGAAGGGAAAGCCCAAACATGTCTTGTCGCATGGTCAATCACAATATGAAGAAATTTTTTTGTTGAGTTATAATAATTGAAACCTCCAACAGTATCTACAGAAATACATTCGAAAGGTGTACTAGTAGGAGGTACTTGTTGGAGTAGGCCAAATCTTTTTTGTTTTCGCTTTTTGTTAAGTTGACAAATAGAGCAATGTTTAACAAATTCAGTTATATCAGAGGTAATATTAGGCCAATAATACTGAGGAGTAATTAAATTTAACATTTTTTGGACACCAGGATGACCAAATTGTTCATGAGCTTGATTTAACAATTTAAGTCTTAATGAAAATGGCACAACTATTTTGTACAAATTTCTCTTTTTTATTACTATTACATCTTTAACTTCATGATACTTAGGTCCACAGAGATTATCATTTTTTTGTTGAGTTTTTATTTCATTTATGTCTAACAAATGTACTGCATGTTGAAGATGGTGAGAAACTGGATGCCTAGATAACATATCTGCTTCAATGTTAGTGCAACCTTTTTGATATTTAATTTCATAGTCAAACATACTTAACTTTAATGACCAGCGGAATAACCTACCTCTTAAGTTTTTAACATTTTTGAGCCAAACGAGAGCCGCATGATCAGTATGAATGACAAATTTTTGACCGTGGAGGTAATAGTAAAATTTATCCAAAGCATCAACTATTGCAAGACATTCTAACTCAGTTATAGCATAATTTTTTTCATAGTCTCTTAAAGTTCTAGAATGATAAGCTATTGGATGTAAAACATCAGGAAAAGTACCAAGAATCTGGTGTTGAATTTTCAGGAGGCACTATTAGAAGTTCCGATAAATTTGCAGCTATTTTGGTCATTTTTTGTTATTCACCGTCACTCTCCATTACGTTGTTTCGTTTTTAATTTTTACATTTTTAAAATTTTTTCCCGTTCGCAACAATCGTCCTGTCGACTCTTGAAATGTATTCGTAATTGTAGTCGTTAAAACAAAACAGCAGGCCGAGTTAAATTATAATTTCCATTTTATTTATCGGAGAGTGACGGAATGTACGTACATCTTAGTATAAGTTTTAAGCCGAAAGTGAACAGAATATCCCTGCTTTTTCTCAGGTAGGGATTTTAACAGATAGACATGTGATCAAAGTGAAGGGAATAATAGCTATTTTTAGTATATTACGTAAGTGTTTTAGGGGAAATTCATGGCGACAATAAGTCGCTGATTTCGCGATTTATGTTGGCGCGTGGAAGCAATTAGAATATTCTTTTATCAATAAATATGTCAAAACGAGAGATTTAATATACCTCCAGAGCGGGAAATAGAACGAAACTGGAGTTTAAGTATATAGTTTTTTAAATATTGATTTTTTTTCTTTTTATATCTCTCTCTTTAATTTTTCGTAGTTGTACCCATATGTTCTCAAAGTTATTGTTTTGTTAATAAACCTACTTTCTTAATATGAAAGAAATTTCGTGTTTCTTTATTTCAAATTGGGCGAATTAAAACTCTATATATTAATAGATATTAGCTTTAAAGACTAGCATTTCTATCTCTATCCAAATTGCTTGTTATCTATAGTTTTAGTGGTTAATTTTGTACTTTATTTTTTAAAACGTTATTAAAAAGAAAGTACTTTCATAAAGCATAAAATTATGATAACAAGAGTGTAACTTTCATCACTTTTGTTTTTAAGTATTTCATCGTATAGTTATATTTAGATTTAAAAAATATTAATATTTTTTCTTTAAGTAGATTTTTTTAAATCGTTATATTCTGAAAATATTCATGTTTAAAGTTTAATTTTTATGTTCAATTCATTTTGCTAACAATAATTCTGTATTAGTTACTTATTTGCTTCAAATAAAAAAAAATGTGAAAGCAAAATATATTTGTTTATTCGTAGAAAGTTCCATCAATCTGGTATACTTAAAAAACATTGCGAGGAAAGGCAAAAAAAATGCTTTAGAAATTATTTTCTAAAGCAAGCCTAATAGCGTCGCTAAGGCAGAAATAATAGATCTGGGTGAAACTTCTTAGAAATCCTCGCCTTTCAATCCACTCTGCCTATAACAACATTTTTTTTTCTTTTCCTCTTTCCCCCACCCGTCTAGCACCTCAAAACCAAGGCCATCTGCACATATCATCATTAGCTCTACCGAAAACGTGAAGCATTCCCAACGAGGAACTGTTTCAATCTGATATTGTGTATCAAGTTCATACAGTATCACCGGATCAAAAACGAACAAGGTCGTTATCAATCGAGTTCGAGAAGTGTGATACCGAGTACCTGATACTTTTGGTCTGTATCATTTTCGTGTACCTGATACTTTCGCGTACCTGATACAAAATATCAAGTTGATACAGTATCACCCAACCCTAATAATTCAATGGACACGTCTAAAGATTCCTTTCTTTTTTTCTTTCTCCCTTTCTCTTGCAGAGGGCGACATTTTCTACCTTCAAGAAATGAAGTCCCCTTCTTCTGAATGCGCGCGCATTTCATTTAATAGTAAACAACACATACAAGACCCTCCCTCACTTCTGGTGCTGCTACGTGTTTCGACTGACTAACTAACAGACAAGGAAAAGTCTACGCCTTCGAAAAAAAAAGGATTAACTAATCGGTTTACTATCCCGCTTTTTCTCTCTCGTA
>BGPR01000156.1:784867-993577 GCA_013235015.1 Araneus ventricosus
AAAAGGATTAACTAATCGGTTTACTATCCCGCTTTTTCTCTCTCGTAACATAGTAACTATTACCTTCGCAAACAAAAGGATTAACTTATCGGTTTACTATCCCACTTTTTCTCTCTCGTAACTTCGTAACTATTACTTCCGCAATGAACCGGGAAGCGATACGTTACTATATAAAGAGAAAGTCTTTTTAGAAGAAGACGCCAGACCACTACCTTCCTGCCTACCAGAAGGATACCGCTTGCCATAACTGCTCAAGAGAAGAGGTTTCTGTAAAGAATTCGGTTAAAAAAAATAAAAAAAACCTTTATTTGATAACCGCAATTTCTCAACAACTTGCGTTATTTCTCCTAAAATGAACACATCTAAAAGCGAAATGAATCAGTTCGATTACAGAACTTTAGTTTTCGGTTTCAAATTTAATAGACGTCTTGACGAAATGCCCTGGGTAAAGTCCGACTTAAAACAACGAAGTATAATCATATCGGAACATCCTGCAGAAAGCGATGAGGCATGCGAATTCAGAAAACCTGCATTACCATGCGCTGTTAGAAGCTCCCAAAAACTACAGATTCGATAACGATAGAAAATTCCAAAGAATTAAAAAACAAACGGCTTTCATGAAGACGCAAAAGTGTTACTATCCAATAAACTTCGCAGCATATTTAACTTTGCCATCTCGGCACATCGTCTACATGAACGAAACGCAAAACACGTCGTGTCTCGCATTCATATTATCTCAAGTCACGGAAGAATGACCTCAGATTCGTAATAAACACCCCGAGAGAACATAAAGGAACAAAAAAATCACAATTCCTCCAGAATTTGATTTAAAAAAACTACTTAATGACTGTACTACTGAGAAAAAGCGAAAAAAGGGCAAATGAGGAAGTCGCGCCAAACGAGAACTGTGAAAAACGCAGCTCAAGTGCATGTGATTTCAAGCGGAAAAAGAGTTGCTTTTTCTACCGACTGAGAGCTTCGCGTTGCTTAGTGCGCAAATTTTGATCCTTAGGAGGAGCAAAACTCTTTGCATCTCTGGTCTGTCTCTCTCTTAATTCTTGATTAATTTTCAATCTTCCGTTTCCGTTTTTTATTACTTTTTTGCCATTTTCGTTGATCATTGAACTCTCAAAGTGGAAAAGTAAGCCAATTAGAATAAAAAAAGAAAATACAAGCTTTTAAAATAATTTCAGGGGGACTGCAGCTCTAATGGACAAGCCGCCACTGGGTAGAATACAAATTAATTGTGTACCTTTCACAAATTTCGTATAAAAATTTAAATCATCGAAATGACTGTTGCTTTTAGAATTGCTGGATAAGACATACAACTTTGAATAAAAGTTTAAATCTTTAAAATGACAGTAATCTCTGTATTGCTAGTTAACTGATATAAGTAGACATTCGATAGCTTCTGATCGAGAAATTATTCGACGCCTGCTTGTAGACAATACTGTAAAATGAGTATCTAATCAGTTAAAACAAATTAGAATTCCGTCTCAAAGTAAGAGACTTATAATATATGACCAAAGATTATTGAGAACAATTTGTGGGTACTACGGCTCGTGTAATTGTATACGAGATCGGAAAATAAAATATTACGGAAAAACGTGAATTTCCTTCGTAATAGTGAAGAGAAAGAAAGAAAATACACACGTGAATGTGAACTTCAGAAACGTGATTCTTCGCCATTTTTTTTCAGTACTTACCAGAATTACTTACAGAGAATTCATATTTCGTTTCAGATATTATCATTAAATTCTGTTATTTTTTAACGGCTCATCGCATCATTATCTGTTAGAATCGTTTAAAAGCCGCTGTCAAGCTCATTGAAATGAAGCTTATTTTTATATTGTTATTCCTTATATTTATTATGTCTTTAATCACTTCAGAATTTCATAACTTACGGTAGACTTTATTTCTGAAAAAAAAATTAAGTAAAAAGGATTGTTGAAAAGTGGCTTCGAGACGGGAGGAAACACTAAATTTAAACTAATTTCATAATACTTCAAAGATAATTAATTGTCCGTTTATCCTATCCTCTGTCACCGTAAAAATGCATAATTCAGTTATCTAACAAAATACTTAGCTATTTTGTGAAATAACGGATGAAGTCAGTGTTCAAACCAGACTGAACTACTCTCTATCACGTGACTTTCCATCAAGTCCGGACCACAGAGAAGAAGAATCAGAGGTCTCACTCCCATAGACCCTAATGGCAACTTTTTTAACATTGAACATCACATAGACAGTACGCCCTCTATCGCGAACTATGCAACTAACCAGAATACGTCAGCATGACGTCACTGCGACGCAACTGGAAACGAAACCAATACTTATCGTCATGACAACGATGTAAACAATTATTAAAGTATTTATTGTATTTCTAACTCGTTTTTCGACGATTATTAAATTTAAAAATATATAATTTCTTTTGATACATTGTTAATTTGACAGCCTAAATCGTGAAATTTTAAAATAATGTTTTTTTCTCATAAACTCACCTATTCTTTAATACAGAAATTAAAAATAAATATACATTAAAAAAATTATTCGTCTCTTGTAGAGTACAAATAATTTCAAACACATGGATGTATAATTTAAGAAGTATAAAGTATTTTTCAAATTATTAAACTTCATTTATTCTTTATCATAATTTTTATATTAAATCATATATTTTTTTGAAAAATTGCAGGAAATTAATTTTTGTTGATAAAGTTAATATACTATCTCTTTCAGAATATATTAACACTTCAAAAATAAATTATTTTTTAAGAAATAAATATTCATTCTTATTCAAGATAGAATGTAATTTCCATAAAGAAAATTCATTTCCGATTGTTTTTTAACTCTGCAGGAAATTAATTTTTGTTGCTCAAGTAAATACTATATATCTCTTTCAGAATATTTTAAAACTTCAATAATAAATTTCAATTAATTCTCTCCAAGATACAAAAATCGATACAATGCAATTTCCATAAAGAAAATTTATTTGTGATTTTTTTAAACTCTGCTGGAAATTCATTTTTTAAAATTTTGTTAATATTATACTATTTCTTTTAAAATATATTAAAACTTCACCAATGCATCAATTTTTAACAACATTCATTATTATTCCAGATACAAATATTAAAATGCAATTTCCGTACAATAAAATTCATTTTTGAAGTTTATTTTTCTGAATTTTTCCAACCCTAACAACAAATTGTCTTGCTAAGTTGTTATAATAAACGTTTAACACTCAAAATAATGTAACATTTTTTTATTGAACCAACATAATAAATTACAAAACATTGCAACTGCATAACATTTCTAACAAACATTGACTAGAAACCAGAGTGATTTTTTGTGTATAGTTTAAAAACATTCAATATAAGAGAGTGTAATAAAACAAACCAAGAACTGAGCATAATTTAATGGCCTTTGTACATAGGGTGGCCCTAGGTCAGGATTTTAAACTCCCGACACACTACACTCATACTGTCCAGCATAGTAAAAATTTTATTCTGAAATTATAATTTTTGATTAAACATTATAAACAAATTTTCCCATTTTGGAATAACATTTGCAAGCTTATCTATAAAAAAATCATCAAGAATTGCAAACGTAAAACATATTTCAACTTTTTCTGAACTTGCATTGCATTTCAGGTTATTGTTCATCATTTAGGCATGTTTAATCATTATTTAACACAAGAAAAAATTTAAGAAAACTCATGCCTCCTCTTTGTGTTCTGGATTAGAAAATATACATATTAACTTTAATTAAAACAATGAAAATAAGTTAAACAAATAAGTTAAAATCAGACAAAAACATCCATGCAAATTGATGAAATATTGTAACAAATAAGTCTTGGCCATTTTAATAATATCATATGCTTTAATATATATGAAAAAATGGTATGTTTATCTAATTTGTTAGCTTTATGTATCAGTTACTTTTTACAATTTATACATTCAAGAGAAAAACTTTTTACAGCAAAATAAACTCAAATATAAGATCAAACGCTTTATTTGAATGATATTTAGGGTAGTAGTGTGTAAAGTTATCCATATTTCACTTGTTGAATAGCACCACGCAATGAATTCACCTAATGTAAACAATCATTTGATCAGTTTTAAACTGCTGAGGATAAGTGGTTAACTAATTCATCTTATCAAATTTTTAATTGTAAATTCATAATATATTTTGTTGAAGAAGATTATCCATGGATGGAATCTAGGAATTAATCATTCTTCTGCAGCCATCCTGTAGACAGTCCAGCTTCAACAATGACCGAGTTCCTGAAAGAACAAGCAAATTTCTAGTACATTCCCATTTATATAAAATAAACTATAAAAATAAATTCTTTTTATAAAAGGTGCCACCTCATTGTCATGCATAAATATTAGTAAATAAATATTCAACCGAGAGGGTTTCTAATCAATAATTAGTAATTAGAATTCTAAGAAAGTCATTTACAAGTAACTTTCTTATGTTAAGAATGTGCCGAGAGCCAAGGTCAAAATTCAGAACGAAAGAAAGAGAAATCCTACCGCGAATGAACTATTAGTTTATGATAACACATCAAAATCTAAGTTATGTCTATTCTGTGATGAAGCATCTCATTCAAGCATCAATTGTGCTTATGGTAGAAGCTTACCCATAGAAAAGCGAAAGTCCATACTAATTAAAAAGGGATCTTGTTTTCGCTGTATTAATCCTGGACATGTAAGCTCTTTACGCAGAGCAAGATTAAAATGTACCAAATGCGGGAAGAGACATTTAGATATTATGTGTTACGGTGAAAATAAACGTTCAGATAATGAGAAGCCGGAGTCGAAAGAAGTCACTGAAAACACAACACTTGCAAATAACAGTTGTTCGAGGGAAGTTTATCTTCAGACTTTGATTGCTTACATTAAAGAAAATAATTTGATTTTTTTATAAGGGTAAGTATAGATATGGGTAGCCAACGATCGTATATTTCCAAATTTACAACTAGAAAGATGAAATTAAAGGGGTTAGGAGAAGAATGCGTGAATCATGGTTTATTCGGCGGAATTGAGCATGCAGAAACACATCAAAAATATCACATTAATCTGTCGAATGTTGATGGAAGCTATAACTTTGAGTTGGATGTTTTAGATGAGAAAAAAATATGTGCTTCCTTACCTAAAATGAATGATGCTCATTGTTTGAACCAGTTAAAAGATATGGGAATTCTGATAAGTGATGCGGCGATAAATGAAAGATCCTGTCTATATGAAAAGAATCCTGGTGAAATTCATTTGCTCATTGGAGCTGATAACGCTGGTAAATTGTTAACGGGAAATGGAAGTTTGGTTGCTGTGCAAACACTCTTGGGACGGACTGTAATGGGTAAATCTGATATTATAAACACAAACAAAAGTAGTTCACTGCTAGTATTGTCATTGCATGTAAATATGCCAAGATTTCAGATCTCTGGAATTTAAATTCCTTGGGTATTAAAGAAAATAATGCAAAACGTACTAAAACAGAAACCCAGGAACTTGCTTTAGAACATTTCAGAGAAACGGTTAGTAGAGATAGTACTGGTAGATGTAAGGTAAATTTACCCTGGTTAGATGGACATCCTCCTTTGCATGATAATAAAGAGTTAGCCCAAAAAAGGCTTAAATACACTATTAAATCCCTGAAATCAAAGAATCGATTAAATGAATATCAAGAGGTTTTCAATCAGTGGGAGAATGAAGGCATCATTGAGCAAATTAATCCAGATAAGATTAATCCTGAAGGTCTGGGGATACATTATCTGCCTCATAGAGCAGTTTTTAAAGACAACTCTACCACTAAAGTGCGTCCTGTATTTGACGGATCCGCTAAAACTAGAAACTCCGTATCAATAAATGAATGTATCGAGAAAGGTCCCAACCTCATGAAATGATCCCAGCTATTCTAAACAGATTTAGATGGGGAAAAATCGGAGTTATTTCGGACATAAAACAGGCCTTTCTTCAAATAGCCCTAAATGAATCTGATAGGGATGTTTTACGGTTCATGTGGTGGAAGGACGGAGATCCCCAAAACACAGTCACCTATAGACATTGTGGGGTCGTATTTGGCATATCATGTAGCCCCTTCCTACTTGCAGCAGTTTTGAATCATGTGCTAGATCAGGTAGAAGAGCCTTTGAGGAGTCTTGCAGTGAAACTAAAAGACTCATTATATGCTGATAACTGCGTTGCAAGTGTGGACTCTGTATCTGAGTTAGAAAGTTTTAGAACAGAGACTCAAAGAATTCTGAAGACGGCTAAGTTTCATTTACGTGGATGGAAAAATAATTTTCTCCCTGAGATAGAGGAAACTGTCCAAGATAGTTCAAGTGCCGTAGAAGAAAAAGAGGTATCAGTTTTAGGTCTAACGTGGGATAGGGAAGAAGACACTTTGTCATGCGAGCTGATCCGAACGGAAAACGAAGGTGAACCAATTACCAAAAGGAAAGTTCTGTCTGTAGCACACCAGCTATTCGATCCCATAGGGTTCACTTGCCCTATAACATTAATCCCTAAATTGCTCCTTCAGGAATGTTGGAAATTGGGAATCTCGTGGGATTCAAAATTACCTGAAAATGTAATTCAAAAAATGGAAAGATGAATTATATGAACTGAAATTTCTAAAAATACCTCGTAGACTTTCTAATTTAGATTTTAATGTGTCCAGCTTAACTCTTCACACTTTCTGTGATGCGTCTAAGTTGGACTATGGAACTTGTATATTTTTAAGGGCAGAAAAAGAAGGGAAGGTAACTTGCCAATTAATTCAAGCAGATCTAGAATTGCACCTTTAAAGGGAATATCCATACCAAGGATGGAATTACTCGGGTGCAATATTGGTGCTAGACTGGCCAATTCTGTGAAGAAAGATTTGAATCTGGTTGATATTGAATCATTTTTCTGGAATGACTCCATGGACGCTTTGTATTGGATTAAGAAAGAAGGCCCTTGGATGACTTTTGTGTCCAACCGAGTTAACGAAATAAGAAGACTCTCGAAACCCTATGAATGAAAGTTTGTTCCTGGAACACAAGATCCAGCTGATCTACCATCAAGAGAATGCTCTGTATAAACCTTACTGAAGAAGCAATGGTACGAAGGACTTCCCTGGCTTGGAGACTCCAGAGATAAATGGCCATATTTTGAACTGTCGCCTGATGAAAATATTATATACGCTGAAAAGAAGAAAACTGTAGTATCATCTTTGAATAAGAAGAATGATGAGTTTTATAACAATGTATCTTCCTACAAGAAAATAATTAGAATTACAGGTTGGATGTATAGAATTTATGAAAACACTAAAGGATTTAACATGAAACCCGGAGAATTGTCTGAAGAAGAAATTAAAAGAGCTGAGCTTAAGATTTTGAAAAAAATACAAGAAGACTCATTCCATAACGAGAACATTCAACGTCTGAAACCTTTGACAACTTCTACAGACACTGATGGAATTTTAAGGGTAAAAACGAAACTTACCATGAGAGAAGAAGATGACAATTTTAAAGTTCCGTTTGTTCTACCATCTGATCATCATGTTGTAAAGAGTCTCATTTTATACAAACATGAAGAACCTGGACATCCAGGAGTTCAATCTTTAATGGTGGCTCTTAGAGAAAACTATTGGATACTTAAGAGTAGAAGAACAATAAAGTAGATAATCAAGACCTGCATCATTTGTCAAAGGTTTCGTGTCAAACAACCAGAAGTACTAGAAGGAACGCTACCAGAAGATCGAGTAAAAATTGCTTCCATTTTTGAAGTTATTGGAGTGGACGTAGCGGGTCCTTTAAGAAAGCAAGAAGGTCTGGATTCTTATTATCACCTGTGCGGTTTATCGAGCTGTGCATTTAGAACTGTTGATGTCTCTATCAACAGACAATTTCCTTCTGGCACTTAGAAGATTCATAGCGCGTAGAGGACGTCCACCGATCATTTACTCTGATAATGGAAGCAACTTCATCGGAATGGACAACTCTCTGAAAACTATCAACCTAAGAAGATTAGAAACGTCATTTACTCCTATTACCTGGAAATTCATTCCTCCGGCAGCACCGTGGTGGGGTGGATTTTGGGAGAGGTTGATAGGTCTCTTGAAAAGAATCTTAAGAAAAGTATTAGGTCGCACCTCTTTAAACTACCAAGAAATGGAGACCGTATTGTGTGATTGTGAAAGCCAATTAAATTCACGGCTTCTAACCTACGTTAGTGATGATCCAGACGATTTATATCCACTAACACCTGATCTATTTTTAAAGTAATCTGTAACAGTGTTACAGCAGACTTAGATAAAATAAGATCAGCTGACAAAAGAGAACTGAATAAACGAATCATTTATCGAAAGAGACTGATGTCTGATTTACGCATTAGATTTCGCAACGAATATTTGAGTCAGTTGCATCAACGATCAACAATTCGAACACAAGTCTATAAACCTCAAATAGGGGATATTGTCTTACTATCGAATGAAAACCTAAAAAGAATACACTGGCCCTTGGGAAGAATCCTGTCCATCTATGCCAGCAAAGATGGAATAGTAAGAAGAGCAAAGATAAAGACTAAATCAGGAATTGTGATCAGACCCATTCGCAAGCTGTGCCCTTTTAAACTAGATGGAGAAAGCCTCATCACCAACGAGGACGAGGTTCCAGATACTCCAGGAGATCCTGAAAGACAAGAAGTTCCTGAGTCGAATACAGTCACCACCAGAGCTGGACGACAAGATCGACCACCATCCAGATATAGACCATAGTGTTGAGTTTCAGTTTAATAAGCCCTGAAATTCAAAAAGGGGAGTGTTCAAAACAGACTGAACTACTCTCTACCACGTGACTTTCTGACTTTCCATCAAGTCCGGACTTGCTCTTCCAGAGGGCGTTTCGGCTTAGGTCAAAAATGAAACTAAAACTCTTGATGTGAAACTGAAACTTACGTTATTACTGTACTCTTCTAATCTTTTGCTTCAAGCTTCATATATCTGTGTTAGTTCTGTGTTGTGATTTATGTATAATTCAGTCAATATAATGCTTTTTCTATTTGAAAGCATGATTCAGCGTGTCTTATTCCGTCGTACGTGATTCAATCTAATGGATTAACAAAGTTTATTGCAGATTCGGCGTATGCTCTCCCCGGGTCGACAGAAAAGCCAGGATCTTTTTGGTGTTCAATTTGCTTTGAATAAATTCTTACCAATTCTGAATAAAAATAAGATTAATTTCTTGACAGTCAGATAAAGAGTGTCAAAAATTAATAATTCCACTTATTAGTTAGTTATTCTAAATAATTACTATTTAATTCTATAATTTAGTGATAGACGGATAGATTATGAAATAAGGACACAGTTGTTTCATGGGTAAGCAACGTTAACATAATATATTAAATTATTTGAACTTGAATGTACGATACTTAATTTCTTAAAGTTATTTTTTAAAAAAAACCTGGCTTAAGAAATGAGATTATGAAGCAAATTCATGATGACGTTTCTTACATTAAGTTTCATCAATATGTTATACATGTTGTTGTATTAATACGTTAAATGCGTTAAGCTTCAGAAATACATTACACATGCTATAATATTAATACTTTAAGTTTCATTCATACGTTAAATATGCTATGATATTAATATGTTAATTTCATAATTACTTTTCTTTCATTAACGTAAGATACGTAGGGAAGAGTTGCCGTAATTGATTGGACCTTTAACGTAATATCAATTCTTTAAAATATTTGGGCAGTAAAATAGGCAAGTTATTTTGCAACGCTGTACATGAGGTTTATGGTATCATTTTTTAGAGAAAGTGTTAGATGGATGCAGTTAGTGAACGATTGTTTGCATTTAGATATCATCAATTAAATATTTTACCAAAAGACTAATTGTTCTTGCGCTGTTTTAAAGATGCAAAATATGTTATTATATCCTCAGAGAGGAAACTTGTTCAGCTATAATTTACTATATTAATTTTATTAAAATAGTTTAAATTTAGTTAAATTAGTAAATAGTATAAAGTTAGGTGATTTTTTTTGTTGTTGTTATCGAGTATTCCTCAGATTGGACCACAAACATTTGCCTGAATTGGACTGGTCAATTAGGTAATCCTATAACCCTATAACGTAGAACGCTAGAACTAATATTCCTCATAAGCTGGAATTGGAGCAAGTAGAATGGCAAAAGAAAACACAATAATGGTGCATTAAAAACAACCGATGTTGGTTCAAAAAGAACAAACACTAAGTCTCCGTGATTTTGTATCATATGTGAGCAAACAAAGGAAGAAGAAATGGTACAGTTCATCAATTATTATATTTGAGTTCATACATAGTGTACCTGTTTGAATTTGAGAGTCAAAAAAATACTTTTGCTGTAATTGTGCTTAAAAAAAATTGGCGGTCCAATTTGGGAAACCAGTTAGTTGCTTTAATTGGGTTGATAACAGAATTTTAATCTGCTATGGCTTTAAGACGTTAAAGTATATTTCTTAAAAAGTTAATTATTATGTTATTATGAAGATAATAAACTACAAAAAAATTTTACCACTTTTTGAATTAAAATTACTTCTCCGTGACTGTACATTTAAAATATGTTTAGGTCGTCCGTTAATGCTACTAAGTGGCAAGAGATCGATTTCCATTTGGGCATCTGCAGAATCTCTATTGGTTCTCATACTGAGTTTCATTTGCCTTCAAAAAAACTTGAATAGTAACCTTCTTAAATGCAACAAAAATTTTTGACTATTCATGTGCTGTTCTCTCAGTAGAAGCCTTTACTTTTGTCACCTTTAGCCCGGACACCCTGTATTGTGTAACACAACAATACCAACACCCATACCATTCTGATAGCACCGGTTCTATTGTGTAACACAATCACTTACAGAAGTAAAATATAACTTTTTTAAAAAAAAGTTAACTTTTTTTTAAAAAAGTTAAATAAACTTTAAAGTGTGTTAAAGTCGTCAAAAAAGTAAAAAAATACAAAAAAGTCGTAAATTTGTTTTACTAGGTGACACGAACGATTAATTGCATCTGACGGGTTTTTCTTTTACACCTGATTCCTTTCTTCACGTTTAACTCGATACTTTTCTGAAGGAAAGGGTAAAGGACTTTTAAGGTAAGTAAGTGGTGAAAAATTAACCTGAAATGAAATTTCTAGATTAAGCAATCTTTCCTTCTCATTAATTCTACCACGATTAACATAACGACTAATAAGGATTATGTTCACTCGAAGTGTCACGTTTCAGTGTGTGATTCTTACTTTTGTTCACGTTTTCCTTCATTTCATCAAATAAACATTGAGAAGTTCTGGAAAGTTTTAACCTGAGTCGAATATTAAGATTTTTTTATATTCGTTTATTTAGTTTGCGAAATGTTGAATTTGAATTTCAGTTAAATTAGAAAACTATATGACTTTTGAGATTTTTAATTTTTCTCGCATTTTCTATTTGATTTTTGACTGTGTCAAATATTCGAATAAAATAATAATATTAGATTTGAAAAAATAACGAATTAGTATTGGCTGGAAGTATGACTGCCTTACGTTAATGAAAAAAGTGGAAAGTTCCAGATTGAAAGAGTGGAATTTTTTTAGAATTATGTTCTGGTTTTTAAACACTTTTATTTAACTTTATTTGTTTCATGTTTGTAAATATGGAATTTAGCAATCGATTTTTTACACTTACTGGAAACTTAACTGAACTTAACTTAACTGGATTACTTAAAAAAATTCTGCTGTTTAGTATACTAATAAAAGTGCGCTTTTAAAAACTTTTTAATTCAATTTATTCATGGGATATTTGGTCTGATGTATTCACCGTGGAAAAGATTTTTTTGATTGGGGGATGGATTGTTTCAATTTTTAAAACTCCAAGAAGTCGGGCATGTAGAAATTAAGACATCGGATGAATTTAACCCTAAGCATCAGTCGACCGGAAAATATTTAATACTTCAAACCTGATCTGAACAAGAACTGAGAAGAAATAATTTTATTTCTCTCATGGTTTTTAAAGGCGACAAGGCTCCTTCTCTGCCCCAACGTATTCTAAAAAATTTATTGTTTAACACTCTTGCCAAACTATTCAAATATTGGCTTTGATATTGTTCTAATCAAGATTGTTAAGAACGCTGAGTCATTTCCTTAAGGATTTTTTTTTAAGTTTTTCAATGCTTATAACAGTATAGTAGATCCAGGGGAATCCGAAATTCCGGATAATCCGAACACCTTTTTTTTAATTTTCTGAAAATTTTTTACTGAAAAATGAAGGAAAAATAACAATTACGAATCGGAAACAAAGCTAATGTTTATTTCTAACTTAAAAGAAGTATTCGAATTGGTTTTTAAGAATGAATGCAGCACCTTAATTAGTAGAAACAAACTCATATATCTTCTTTTCACCTTAAACTTGTTTGCCACTGTACCGATCGCCGCGTGTTCTTTCCGTACGCCTTCACAGAACACCGAGAGTCAATACTCTACCGCATTTGGTTTATCATGAGTATTTTGCCGAATTTCCCGGATAATCCGAATGCCCCGGAATCCGAACAGAGGTCAATCCCAATTAGTTCGGACTCCCGGGGTTCTACTGTATATACTTTTAGTGGAGGCGACTGGGTAGGAAAAGTGGGGAGGTGGAGCAAAAAGAATTAAAGACACCTAAAAGTTCCCTGAGTATAAAGTTATACAACAAAATTAAGTTAGTTAAGAAGTTACAAAATTAGTTAGCTTTCTAAGACACTATTGTTTTTTTTTTTTTATAATTGCTAGTTTTAGGCTGATAAAATTGAATAAAAAAATTTTCCGCGAGTCGCCGCCACTGATATTTTTCATTTGCTTTTATAATTTCAAAGGGTAATTTTTTAAAAGTTCAGACTGAGCTCAAAATACTCGAGCCTATTCCGAATTCTATGAAAGATTATTTCGCTTATGTGCAAATTGTGACTGAAAACTAATGATTCGTTGAATATGTCTGGGGAATTAGCTGCACATGGTTGAGTTAGCGAATTCGGTTTCGACGTTTTCTTTTCCTACCACTATTCCGTGTGACATGGATTTTTCCCTCTTGTTTTTTCGAAAATGTTTCCTTAACCTGTATTCTTTGATGATTTTTATTTCTTTGCGAAAAGCTTTGAATTTCTAATGTGAGGAATTTAAATGATTGGAAATGAAAATCCCACCTTAAAGGAAATTTAAATCCTTTTGAAATTCTGAGAAGTTTATAACTTCCCAGAATTTTCCTAAAGATTTGTTTTTGCTACTTTCATTATACTCTTAAAACTATTTATTTTTAGTTTTGAATGCGTCGCTGAAACGCATCTAAGATCATATTCAGTACTACTTAATAATATATTAGCGTTCTTTGTTTTGTATACAATGTAGGTAAAATAATCGCAAGCCAAAGAAAACCCAAAATAATATTTAAAAAAGTCGATGCAATTGATTTACCCTACGTGCTTATCGATCTGTTTATCTATATCCTGTTTATTGATATACAGTCGGACCTCTATTTAACGAAGTCGCTAAATCCCCCAAAAAAGTTTGTTATATGGAAAATTCGTTAAATAGAGATTCACCTTTTAAAATATTTTAAACTACACAAAACACATTTTAAATTCATAAACACTAAATATTATTAAAAAAGTAATTAATCACACCTTTATTTTGTAAATTAATATATATTTGTTTCATATATTTTACCCATCAAAAAGAAATCTGCAAGGAAAACAAGAATAAAACAAAACATTGTCCGGGAATACACTGTATTTTCAATTTAAAAAAATAATTTTATATTTAGCATTTTATCATACGAAGGTTTGTTGATTTCTGCATCATGATCATTTCCATCTTCGTCTTAATCGTAATTCATTACTGTATTGTTTTTAATTTTCGTACTGTCCACTTCAAAACTGCCTCATCCGCATCTTCATAGACACATGCTTTTAAACGTTTTTAACAAGAATTCGATGAATCATAATTTTGTATCTTATGACGATTTTTTTATTATGGTTGATAAGCTGTTTGGAAGAATACCAAATTTTAAAGCAATATCCTTTTTTTTTTCACGCCTTTACCCACCTCATGAAGAATTAAGTTTTTTTCTTTGGTGCTCAAGCACTTTCGCTTTGACATTTTCCAGCTTCAAGGTCACTGATCACCACAAAATGTGTTAAAAGAAAGAATAAGTTTGAAATATTCAGAAATATTTTGAGAAATAGGGAGAAAAAAATATAGGATCACAAGAAAAAGTTCGTTAAATAGAGAATGCATTTCGCTATTTGGAGGTTATTTTACGAAGAAATTCGCAAAATGTTCTTGGTTCTAAGGAAAAGTTCGCAAAATAGAGGTTCGTTAAATAGAGGTCCGACTGTACTTTTATGTTATTACCAGGAGAACTCAATATTAAACAATCAATGAGAGGATACACTTTTCTTTTCCTATCAAAGAATTTAAATTCTAGAACCCAAGCGCATTAAAAGGTCTTAAGACAGGTGGTAAAACGGCTACAAAGAGGCATGGGTTTGACACAACTCTAAATTAAAAACTTGATCCTCACAGGACCACAAAGTTAGTCTAATACACACAGAGGGGCATGAACCAATGTCACCGAGAACTTGCATATTGGTTAGTCCATGAGCAAAAATGTTTGCTCCGAAAATTGAGACACGAATACTACTATTTTATAAATTTATTTTCTGTTGATTTTTCAAAAACTAAGATTCGTCTTCAAGAAAGAAAAAAATTCTGAAGTCTTACTCTTTCAAATTCGCGTACCACCTTTACCATAGAGTTCATAATACGTTGAGCTTCTAAGAATCTGTTTACAGTGAAATGTACTGTACTTAAAAAAGTACGGTAGATTTAAAGAAATTTGACACCAGCCATTAGAATTATACACCATAGAGGGTTACTATTTCATTTTATTATTTCATTGTTATACCGTTTACATCCATTCAGAACTACTGAATTATGAGTAATATACATTATTACAAATTTTAAATTTTCCCATGTATTTTTTATTCATACTTATTTTACGTAATACACTCAGTGTATACAAATAGAGATGCATGAAATCAATGAGTGTACAAAAACCATTTTTATGTTTGAATCTATCAACACTAATAAATGATTCATTTTTATTGAACAATTCTCGGAAAATGTAAGAGATAAATAGATCGTACTTAGCGACATTTTATTTTGTCTATTACTGTAAATTGTTTTCTTTACTTACGGGAAAATTGAAAATTTCGATGAAGATTATAAATTCGAAATTTCTATTTCGAAGAATTTTATATATTTCGTTGAATAATTTTATATATTTCATTTTTTAAGAATATTTCGTAGTAGCTTTGACACTGGGAGAGCAATTTTTAATATACTCCCTAAAGTCTCTTTAACCCCAGCTTCATGGTCAAGAGAATCCATCCTCTTCGTTACAGGCCACGGTCCTTTTCCCAGCTAACTCTATAGATTCCGGCTTCATCATTCAGATATCTGCACATGCGGGGAAAAGGAAGGCCCTCTCCATTACGCAACTTCTTGTCACATGACGTTATCTTATCATTTTACAAAACGAAGTGCAGAAAACACTCAACTTTGGTGGAAAAGTGTACTTTCAAATAAACTATCAAGAATAAAAATATCTAAACTCGTATCTTTCCTCACTGAAAATGAGAACCTCATAAAGCAGCCACCGGTCGCAACCAGTTCATCCGACTCCAACCCAGATTTTTCTCCTTCACCAAGACCTCAGACTTATGGACTGAGACCCTTTAGAGGTTCAATACATAGAACCCTAATCAGTCCTCCTACAAGTATATAGATGCAGCGAACTTTTGGGACCTGTCTTAAAATGGTTTTTTGCTTCGCGAGTCTTTCTCTTCATATATAAAAACACATTTTTGATTGTTTTTATAACTTTCACATGTTTTTCGTCAATGTTAAAACACTGTATGTAAACTTTTTAAATTTTTTTTTTCAATAAAGTGTCTACGCACACTCATCCAAACTGCAAACCGGAGATTTTTATCTCCGGAGTCAGGGGTGTGTCGTTGTGTTAAGTAAAGTAGCTTTGAAATGGAGGGGAATGTTTTAACTTATGATTCTATCAATTCGCACTCAAAGTACATCGGATTCATAACCATCTTGGACGACTATTTTATAATTTCTTAATTTTTGTAAAATATAAATTTTTCAGTATTGTTATTTCCTATTTCTGTGTTAATGTTCAAACTTCTTAATCAACATAACCGATTCATGAAGGAACAAATTCACCCAGAAACGATTTTTACCGTAGTAGAAAGTCATACATATTCTCGATTCTTAATGAAGATTCTTTTAAGTAAGATAATGGAATGAAAACAAAATGAATTATTTTAACTATTTTGATATGGTACTACATACATGTTGCGAATGAGGCTAGACAAATAGCCTTCTGACGCTTTTTTCTAATTTTATTCAGATAAATGTGTAGGGAAAATTCAGGTGTAAGAAATTTTGTTTCGACCAAAAATCCATAGACTTCCTCTTAAAGTAACCTCATTTTATGTTTTCGCAGTAACTTTGAAATGGAACTTTAACTACATTTGCTCATACATATTGCAATTTAAGTTGAATAATTGAGGAAGAGAAATTACTTATAAATAAAAATTAGGTTTCTTTGACATCAGTCACAAATTGCCGCCTCAAAGTTCACTTTAAAAAATTTTGTGCGAGGGTTTCTCTATATCGAATAAATATCTTGAGTTCTAAGAAGTGAGACCCAAAATAGGTTCATACCAAATATCACTCATAAAAAAGAAATTTAAGTTTTGGTAATCGACTGTGACAAAAGACAGCAGACGAAAAAAAAATTGTGAGAAAAATTATTGTTCTTTACAAGTTGAATTGGAAGAGGTTCATTTTAAATTTTCCCTTGACTACTCGGTTCACTGACCGAGCAAAACCAGCATCTGTAAAATTCGTTCTGTTCCACTTATTCTACGAGATGTCAATAAAATTTTGATCACGAAGACATCAAACTGGCAATTGATTGACCGTCACAGAAACAATAATGGAAAAAATGTCCACGCAAATGTATTCATTGCTATTTGCGATGGACTAGAGTCATCAAACGACAAAAGCTTTGTCATAAATTCATTCCACTAGACATACTAATCTTAAGGGAAGTATTCGCTTGAATGAATTTACATAAAATCGTTCCTTCGCTATAATAGCTGGGATTGAAACTGAAAAGCGATCAATCGTTTCAGTAATTACCAGTTTAAGCATGATGCTAACCCAAATAAACATCAGTATGTCTGTTTAATGTGCATTACGGCTTACTTGGTATGCCGGATGCTTCTGTTCATTTCTAGTCTAAACAATGAGGATACTTCTGAGTGTGTTGCTCTGTCCGATAGAACAGCTGTTAGAATGTTGTTGTTTACTTTTCTTCGGAGTATCTTTCTGAGCAGACTGAAGATGGGACATTGAATCCTGTTTTGTTAATCAGTTTTCAAATATTAGTGATAAGTTTTCTTACTTGACGCTAGTTGCGAACATCTGGCACTTACTCTATGGATGATTGCATAAAATATTAGTCATGCAAATCATTTTATTACTCAAGGAAATAAAAAAATAATTGAAAATTTTCCTGAAATAGAAACAGGAAAAGTTATTCTAAAGTTTGCATAATAATATGATGCCAATAAATCATATTTGTTCTATTTCATCTTGCAAGTTTTTTTACGGAGTGAAATCGTTTACTAATTGAATGTCCAGTCACCATGAATGAACGCAGCCGTATCGCAACGAGTGTCCGCATGTCTGAATATGCAAACAAAAAATATCGAAGTCGTTCTTCGTCTGCATCGAAGGAAAACAAAAAGCCAACTTCAGTTTTAAGTAGACATACACCTGGAGAAAGGCCACTAGCATATACTAATGCAGCATTAAGTGTTGAAACAATTCCTGGCACGCCGGTACAACCAAAAAGGTGCTCTCAGTTGGATAACAGTTGTCCAGATTTACTGTCGGCAACTGTGGAAGATGCTGTGAGAAAAGTTTTGGGAGGCAGTTTACACGACCTTCATCAGGATGTCAATAGAATACAAAGAACACTTTCTGAAATTGGTAAGAAATGTTTCTTTAAACGTAATTTTCTTTTATGACAGAAGTTCATCTCAAACCTTTCATCATTTCTTTTATCTATTTTTTTCCTTAAGTCAAGAGTGTTTTAATACTAAAATGTATGATACAGTGATTGAGATGAGGAATGAAAGTAACTATCAGTTTTCTACGCTGATTTATTTTAATGTTTTCGTCTTCAGAAGAAACACTATTTCGAAAAGGTTTCTTCTTTTATGGTCCTTGAAATAATAGGTATATTGCAAAATTGCATTTAAGTTAGTTTTCAAGTAAAGTCCAATTCTCTTTCATTCATTTTTTGTGCAAAATATTCAGTGTTGATTATGGCAACTAATCATGTAGGCGTGGTTGAACTACCATCTCATTAACTGTTGTGTAAAATTATATCTGTCACGTATGGAAGGTATGTTTTAAATAAAAAATGCTTGAATTTCAATCATGTGGAGAACAAATTTCTTGATTAAATTTTTTACTTTATTCTTAGTCTCGCATTAAACTGCCTCGTATTTTATTTGAAAATGTATCTGCAAATTTAAATTGTTGAAGAAATAAGTGACTAAAGAAAATCCTTATTTTTTTCTTCTCATGGCAATATAATTGAATAAATTGCACTTTTATACTGTTTCATTTACATATGTATTTGCTTATGTTAATATGGTTGTTCATTCCATTTGAATTCTAATTATAATTTTTGAAGCTGTCTTGTTTAGATGTCTGATTATAAAAAGTAAAACATAAACAATATTTCACTGAAAGGAAAGCCATAGCTGAAGTACTTGCAGTTCTAATTTTTTCCGATGTGTGAGTTTCTGCTGCTACCTAAAATTTATAAATCGTTCAGTTATTATAACGTTGTAAAAAATAAGTAACTGAATTGCCACTTCTGCGTTAATAATTAGTTTCCTTATTTCTACGTGATGAGAAATTAATCTCTTTTCTGTGACTTCATTAAACCTTACCCGAATTTAAATTCTTGTACTTTAATTCAAGGTGTAACACTGTAGCAATTATATGAAAAATTACTTCATATGCAGTGAGTGAATAACTTAGTTAGAGCTCTGCTCATGACATGAATGGAATTGCTCACAATCAAATTGCCCTGTAACACACCTTGCTTACAAAGAAGAAAAATCAGCTACTTATCAGTTCTCTATTAGTATAATAATATTTTGTGTATCATCTGTATTAGAACGCTAAACTGTAGAAAAAACAGCTACTTTTCAGTTTTCTATTCATATAATAATATTTTGTTCATCCTTTTATCGTTTTGTTTCGCTATATGTTTCGAAATTTCGTCTATAGATTGTCCACACTCATTCTGAGAAAATAAAATTTTATAGGGATACTGCTTTAAAATCTCGTTTATAGCTGATTTTATGAAAGTAAATATTCTTCGATATAAATCTACGAAACAACCGAAGAATTTTCGTCAGATATTTTTCCACTCTTGTTTTGGTACGGATTAGTCTCTTAACAATTATAAAAGGCTTTTTTTAAAAAAATAAACTACATTCTTCTTGTATGGTTCATAAAAGTGCAGAAATTCACAGTAGGTTGTCTGCTTATGCCTGACACGGTCCAAGATATCAAAACTTTAATCCGTTTCATTCTCCCCACCCCATTTTTTTTCGCTTCAAAATTCCCCGCATATTAAAAGTTTAAAAGTGTATAAAAATAAATTGTGTTGGATGAGAATAAGTTATAAATGTGCGGTTTTGCTTGGAAACTCTGAAGAATCAAAAGTCATTTTTTTAGTACTCCAATTATTCTCTAATCCGATCTTGCCAATTTTGCAGATGCAGATTTTAAACAATTCGTAATTCAATTATCGAACGATATTAGAATTAAGAACACGCTTATATTAAATAATTATTGAAATTGTCAGTTATAATTTGAGCCTTTAATGAATGTAGAGGATTCAGCATACTGTGTAAATGTTTGATGGGATTCGCGCGTTTTACTGTTATGCACAATGCTAAGGAACCTTTAGAAGAGATTTATTTCTGAAAAATGTTTTCTAGTTCTAGCGAATAATAAAATATTGACAATTTAACCGCTGATATTTATTAAATTTACCCTAACAGACAGTGACTGGTAAAACCAGCTGTAATGTATAGTGACTAAGAGGTATATTAGTAGAGACAATTCGAAAGGTAATGGCTAAGCTAGTCCGGACTCTCACGTTTTTATTTCAGGCTGACTGTTCGACCCGAATCGATATTAAAAAGTACAAGTTCTAAAGCAGGTTTTTAATTTCTTTCTTTTGCTTCTTCAGAAAATTAATTAGAATTTAAATTGGATAAAAATCATTTAACGTAGCATATCATTTTAAAGATAAAATTAACATATTTTGAGTCTATTCGTATAATCTAAAATCATTTTATACATTTATTTTAAGAAATCCATAGTAGTATAAAAAATGTAATTTTAAGTTGTTCTTGAACCGCCATATTAAAAAACTGGTTGTAAATTATATTACTGGTTTTTGCCAACTAACCGTACATTTAGACCTTGGACCATAAAACCGTTCAGACCACTATTCATCTGAGCATTTTAAACGTCCTCGCAAGTAATATCTGAAAATCATTCTTTCAGATTTAACTATTCAGGCACTTAATAAAGACCCATTCGTATGTACATTAAAAAAATAATAATCGACTTAGAAAAATGAAAACTAGGTAAATGAAATGAATAAAACTGTCGAAAATTTCGAAATTAAATGAAGCTGCTGATAAATATTTTTGATCCCATACGACAAATATTTAAAGCAATGTAACTTAAAAACTTCTTAATACAATGAATGCTGCTTCGAATATTGCTAAAAAAATAAGTTGAGATTACTAACCCACTGGCAGCATATTCCATATCTTTCGTGATCTCTGAAAATATTTAGGTTGCCCATCGATATTGAGAGTAGCTTAATAAGCCACGACACTTAATGTGCTTATCTTTATGCTTGGCGTTCTAAAAGAATCTGCCATTAACTAATTTTCTAAAGTATACTATGCTCCAATTTTGAGATAACTTAAGCGGTTTATCTCTTTGCGCTCAAGAAATCAGTTAACTGTCCGAAAAGGATGTTATCTAATCGTTTGTATAGTTATTTAAGCTTTTCTTCTCGTATAGTTTCCTTATGCTATGCATTTTATCTCCAGGCATTTCCGCCGGTGAGGTATGCCATGTCTCTCCTCAAATGTCATCGGCTGGATGCTCTTGATCCGTGACTGTGACATTATCTTCTTGTTTTTCTAAATAATTTTTTTTTCTGTTATAATGACTTGCGGAACTAAGTGGTAAAGTATTCTGGAGTGTTTCCAAAGTTAGCGTTAGTTTTTTTCTAACATTTCGGGAAATAAAAACAGTCGTTAAAGTAAGTTTTCTGAAAAAAATTCGTCTGTGAAAAAAATCAAAACATGTGTTGTTGTTGTTAAAAGGCCGAAATTAAAAACTCGCCTTTATTTTTATATTTAAACTATTTTTCCTTAAACAGTAGGTTAATTTAATTGGTTTTAATTGTTAATGATACTTATTCCCATTTACTTTACCTGGCTCAGAAAACCCAAGATTTGTTCACAAATAGTTTTGAAGTTCCGGTGAACTGCTACTAGACATAAAATCCAAAAAATACCATTCGTTCTCTGACATTGCCTCCTTCTAAATATGCTTTATTTTTCGGGATTTTTTTATCTACATGATTAGTCACTTTCCATTGGAATCTCGCACAAATTTTCGATGGCTGACTTCGTCTGATCCCTCGAATATTTTTGTTGTTCTTCCATCTGTCTATGCGTGAGCATTCGTTTTATTTTCCATCTTTATACTTTGCAGAAGTGATAACCGAAATGAAATTAAACTTCATGTGAGTATTGAAACTACTCCAGGTCGTTTCTAAATTATACATTTAGAAACGTTAGAATTATCGGTTTTTATCAGTGGCGGGAAATCATTTTTAGGGAGGGAGAGAGATTATTATAAAATATTCATAGCAATTTTCTAAGATTCCAAATTACAAAAACAGCTGATTGAGTTAATTAGCTAATATTTAATCATATTCTTGATTTCAGTGTTTTTTTCCATTTGATAAATACCCCTTTGAAATGATCTTTCCTGGCAAATCAATTTATGCCACTTTTAAACCAATCGATCCAATTAAATTCAATCAATCAATTAAGCTTCCGGTACAAACAGCAAATATTTTTGAATCCTTATAGTGTATATGTGAAGCACCACACATTTAGTGACTAAGGATGGTTAATCTGAAAGATGATTAAGTTTCATACCAATGAAACTTTAGAACTTTTTCCATTTCAGTTGACTTATGTTTTCTAAACAATACTTGACATAATTTTTCCAACTAAATCATTCTAATTACATGGTTTATTGGTTATGCATTCAATTAATGGGTGTGTGTGAATGTATTCATATTTAGGCTATTATTTCCCACAGTAGAAGTAAGAAGATAGAACTGGTTTACGGCTTCCAAAGAAATTTATCTTTTCAGATATAGACTAACATTCCGATATGCACTGTGTAATATTTAGCTTTGACTAGAAGAGTTGAATACATAATCGATCTTGACCGTCCTTTGGTTTTAAGTTTTTTTACGCATCTGATTTCAGAAATTCAGATATCGTCAGTGGCGAATCCAGGGGAGGGGCTATCGGGCTGCAGCCCCCGCCAGAGATAAACCAAAATTCTTGATTTAATTTAAAATCACTACAACTGTTTGATCTTAATTTTCATTTTAAAAGAATAGTAATAAAATCGTGACAACATTGATTTCTGACTTGACAGGCTAGAAAATTTTCCTACTTTTCTAGTCATTCCACTTGCACTTGTAGCGTTGGCGCGGTTGAAAACATTTTTTGGTCAGCTATTTCATTGTATTTTTTATTAAATTATCGAAAGTATTGTAGTGTTCTTTATTATTCTTATTGTCAGGAGAGGAAAGCCTGTAAAGTTAAAGTGTTTTGTTTTACATAAGCCATGAGGTTTGACATTCGTCACTACGATACAAAATTTTTATGACCTCAGCCCCCCCCCCAGAGCCGAATCCTGGATTCGCCACTGGATATCGTAATTTTAATAAAGATATTTCCGTCATTAAAATAATAGCTCCAACTGCGTCCTGAGTTTTAAAAAGTGTTGGCCTTGTCCGGCTATCACAGAGAAGAAAAACGTCCAAAAAACTTCACGATGAAGAAAGCAAGACCTTGATAGTAAGGAAAGTAAGGCCTGAAATTCGGTGGCCCTCGGGCTACTTTGGTTTAGACAGACCGGCACCGGTTTATAAAAGCTGAACTGTTGCAAAAATGCGAAGCAATTATGGAAACGTTTAATAACTAAGTTGTTTATTTTCCATTCTAGCAATCTACTAGCATTTAAATCTACGTGCTATAAAATTAATGTCCAAAACGTATAGAAAAGAAATGACCTAAAATTATCGATGGAAGTATTAAAACGTTTACTGTTGGGAAACACTCTAATCTTGTTTAAATGGAGTGTTTGCTATTGAGTGAAAGTCCATTGTAGCTGAAAGCATGATATCTCTACAGCTACTTAAACACATAATATGTGCATTTTATTAGGACACTGCTGTAACAAAATATATCGGAATGTTGATTGAACCCTTTCGGGTCTCCTGGGAAAAACGCCCACCACAGCCCAAGAAGTTTCGGAATTCAATTGGAATAGATTTTACTTCTGCCACTTATATGTGATGTCGGGTTCTGGTAAGAAACGGCTGTGTCACATATATATGACTGTTGGTAGCGAAAGAGTTAATGTAGTTGTGAGGAATAAATCACTGCTAAATCCGCTTTCATGCAATACTTCCTGAATTTTATATCTAGATTTTTTTTAAATAATTATCTGCATACAAAATTTTATTTTTAATTTCGGTCATATTTTCTACTCTTCATATATGATTTTGTTATATTTCTATATACCTTTCGTAGCTTCGGATGAATATTCAATGCAAAGAAAAATCTCTGTCCTTTTTACATTTAAAAATCATCCTTCACGTGATTCGTCCTGTCTTTTGGTTAACTCTTCTTTTTTTCCCCTTTCGATGACGTAAAGGCCTCATAAAGGAGGAAGTATCAATTCTGACATAGCGGACATAGAATGCAAAATCAGACTCCCTTTCACTTCAACAATCTGCAGAGAAGGAATTCAAATCTCATCCTTTTATTAAATAATCTATTTTCCGTCCGTCAATCAAGCAATTGCTCACTTGGTCATCCTTTTGTTGAAAGAATCAAAAACTACCAGGCTTCATCGCTACTACGTAACATTTAATATTTTTTACATCACTGTCTCCGTTCCCGACCTCTGGAGGTATATTTTAAAATCTGACGGTGAAAAAAATGCAGGGCATGCTTGAGCATTGCAGGCCTAATTGCTACAGTTTCAAATCGTGATGACACTCAACTTTTAGTATTTCGAGTACAGTAAACCTTCGCTTAACCGTAACTCGTTTAACTGTCAGTTTCTGTTATCCATCATCGTCAAAATAAGGTATATTTATAGTTTTACAATACATTTCTGTACATCACTACTCTTATATTGAAGTTTATATTGATCGTTTTGTAAAATTAAATACGACACATATGTGTTTAATAAAATTTAAATTCTTAACTTTCTTTAATTATTTTTAACGGTACCTCATTTTTAATCTTCTACTTCCATCGTAATAAGCGCACTTCTACTTTCATTTGGAGTCAAGAGTCTTCCGGGAAAATCCCCTTTTTGCCGTATATAACCTCTCTGCGCATTGTTAACTGCCCTTTTTTGATTCAAGCATGTAAGTTGACAACAACAGCTTGCCGCTCGCGCGTTACCTCTTTAATTTTGGTCATGGAATTTTTCTAAATTATGATTCCTTTACCTATTAAAAAGTATCCTACATCATCTTTTACCATTGAATAAAAGGATTGAATCAGCAAATGTCTTTTCCTTGACCCCGAAGCTCTACACTTCACCTTTAATAAAGATGTTTCATGTATTATTCACTTTTATAAGATTTTCTTTTCATTTTCGTCCCAAGTGAGGTCACGTTACTGCACATGTGTATTAAAGAGATTTCTGTTATCCGTCTATTCGGTTATTCGTCAAAGCCCTGGTTCGGACGGTGACGGTTAATCGAAGTTTAACTCTACATGGTTTGAGAACCAATTGTGAAATATTTTTATCAAAGAAAATTATCGAATTTTTATTAGTTTTTCGAAATAAGAATACATAATTCAAGAATAAACTCAGCGCGAATAGTATTACGAATATAATTAGATTGCATTATTTTTTCCAATGGAATGTGGGAATCACATATTACAATAATTTTTATATCCTACTGAATTTCTTTTTCACTTCTTTTTACTTTTAATAAGTACAAAACAATTAAAATGGAAATTCACACGGTTCTAGCTTGTGTCGGTATTTTTTCATAACGAGCTAGGATCGGGATTTCGAAGGAAAAAGAAGTGTGAATTTTCAGGGTAACGAGACAGCTGCAGAGTGTGTGCAAGTTTCTACCAAAAGAAAGCAACGATCAAAGTTATATTTCCTGTAAGAATATTACGTTTTTACTATCCTTCTATGTTTTATAAGTCTATTTTATTTGAAATACAGAAAACCGATTTAAAATGTGTTTCAGATAACTCGGCTTAAGTTCCAAGTTATTTAAAAGCTGAGCTAAATTTTATGACATTCTTTATTAGATATTGTGGCTGACATTAAAATTGGATACTATCGTTAAATGCCGTTTATACTCAAACTTCCATCGAATAATTTTATAGATATAAGCTGAACAATTTTACTATTTTTTTCTATTAGTCATAAAGATTACCATTTATATTGGTTATTCTTACAGCTCTGAAAATGGCGGAGAGCAAACGCATTGCTATAATTGGCGCGGGCCCTTGTGGACTGACGGCCGCCAAAGGTTGCTTGGAAGAGGGTTTGGATGTCGTGATTTACGACAAGACAGACAATATTGGTGGTTTGTGGTGCTACAGAGACTATGATCAGGAGGGGTTGCCATCTGTCATGAAGTCTACAGTCATCAACACTAGCAAAGAGATGAGCGCCTTCAGTGACTTCCCACCTCCAGCACATTTCCCCAACTTCATGCACAATACTCTCATGTTTCAATACTTCAAAATGTATGCTGAAAAGTTTGGAGTGCTGCGACATGTGCAGCTCATGACAGAAGTTCTTGAAGTAAGAAAACGTATTAATTATGTATTGATTTTTTTCTCCCTTAATTCTAACCCTTTCTGACATCATATGTTAAATTCTAGCCCCGACGTCCCATACCATGCTATAAACCTTTGGCTGAATGGGTCGACGTGAGTGTTAGAGTTCCATCGCAGGAAAGTTTGTTCAAATTCACATTGTCTGAGGTTCAATCCTGTTTAATTAATGAGTCATCTTTAATAATTTCAACCAATAAATAACAAAGAATCTTAGGACTTACCCTTTCATTGCAAAACCTATTTCTAAGTTACAAGGATCGGTTGTAACATTATTGGAATTTCGAGTTATTTCCATAATGTTCAAAAGATAATTTAACTTAGTTTTTTAGTTTTAATAATGAATTTTTCAAGGAAGAAGGTTCAGTTTATCATTTAACGGTCTATAACTTTGATTTGACATATATGGAATGCTGAATGGCTTATTTTAACTTTCATATCTCTCAGTTCTTCTCTCAAATTACCATAATACTGAAATATTAATCAGAAGTCTTTGATGTGATGAAAAATATAGTCTTTTCTTTTAGCTAACAAATCCTCTGTCTTGGATGCTTTTTAAACAATATGAGACTTGGAAATGTATTTAATTTTCTGAAACAATTGGAAACAGTGTTTCTTCCATTTTTCAGAAAATAGTGTTTGTCCTCCGTATCAGAGTTTATTTAGAAACGAGTGTTTTTCCAGCATTGTTCTGTCTTACTGCTGAATGCTGAAAAAAGTAACACAGGGGAAAATGATCGCCTAGCTATCGGTGTTCAAAAAATGTAAAGTTATCTTTCTCGTAAAGGATTTTTCAGAATAAAGTATAGATCTCATTCGCCTATTTCTGAGAGGTATCAGAAAAAGCAGTCTCATTATTTGATTAATGAGTAATTTTCGTAGTAGGTCTACTCCACACTTCATTTTCCATCAGTACTTCCTTACGATCCACTAAATGAGATAGGTGTGGTTTGACACGAGCTTTTCATCAATTTATCGGAATGAGAACTGACTTCACGATTCGGGACAGGATTGAAAGAAGAATCGACCATGAAATACATCACAAAGGATACTTCATTGAAGTTGGTAACAAATATGTTGTAGATTGATCTTCATTGTTAGAATGAACGTAGATTAAAAATTTATTAATAATTGATGGAAATTTGTACAGCCTAACATGTATGCGGAAATTCCTTTAAATGAAACAGAACGCTCACAAAGCGGTTACCTTTAAGGCGTAAGTGGATCGGAATTAGGTCTAGGGGATTTATTAGGGTTTCAGTCACATTAAATTTAAAACAAAATATTACATGAAAAAAACCGAAGAGACTTCAATTTAAATATAAAACATTTATTTAAGAGCTAGAGGGAGAATTTTACAGGGGGGAAATATATACAAAAGAAAGATAACAAGGAATTTAATGATTGGCATGAAGACATGGTTATTTTGCTAGATTATCACTGGGGTAGACATTAATGGGTTAAAAGTAGTTAATTGAATTAGTGATAACCAGAAGGAAAAGTTAAACAGGATATAGTTACCGTAGCATAGTTAACATCGGGCGGCTTAATTGCGCCGTGCAGAGGAGCCTACATTCTAGCGAAAAGAGAAGGATTACTAGATAGGGTTGCCAGTCTGCGCCTCTCCGAGCGTGCTGTTTGGTTTTGTGAGGAAAAAGAGGGCGCTGTTCATGACGTATCATGAGCAAGACTCTTGGTGCCATCTATCATATGTGATAATCTAGCCTTCACAATTCTAATTTACGCGGCGATTAAATTATGCTTATAGGTAATATTCTACATGTATGTGTTCGTTTAGCATTTCATATCTCACACAGCTATGATTTAATGTTACAGGTAAGCCAGTCCGACGATTACGAGAAGACAGGTCGCTGGAAAGTGACTACGAGACGAATGAAGGACAGTGTTACGAATACAAAGGAATTCGACGGTGTCCTCATTGCGACCGGACATCACACAAGCCCCCTCGTGCCGGATTTCCCAGGCCTCAAAAGCTTCAAAGGAAGTGTCATTCACACGCACAGCCTCAAGAAAGCAGCCGGATATGAAGATAAGGTTGTTTTGGTTGTGGGCATTGGAAACTCAGCTGTTGACGCTGCTGTGGAGATCAGTACAGTTGCTAAACAAGTAAGTGCCATTCTTATAGGAGAACGAAATTCGAATATTCGTCTATCATAGAGCTTCTTAAATTGTCTTCATTATTGGGACGTTTTCGTATGGAAATTTTTTTTGAGAAATCATTTCCGTCCTTAAAGTTTTATTGAAACATGAAAACTGAAAAATAAATTTAAAAATAAAGTATTAATGAGTAATGAATAGAAAGAAATTTAATTAAAAGTGAGTTATTCAGAAAATTTTAATCAAATGCTTAAATGAAAGATGATTTTTTAAAATTATTTCTGTTTTCAAATATTAAAGAATCTGAAAAAGGGATGTATGGTGAAAGATTTTATTACCTACACATTAAAAAGCCCTGATTTATATTTATTAAACTTCATAATATTTCTATTTATCAGTATGCAAATGAAGGATAATTCTTACAAAATGATATTTTATAAATTATATAGCTACAATATCATTCAAAAAACTTTTTCTCCTTTGTATATATGATATTTGTGAATATTGTCAGTTATTCTCAAAAAAGGAGAAGCACGAGTAATATAATACTTCTACTAGCATCAGACTTTGAAATTAATGATTTTATACATAAAATAAATAAATAAAGCTTAACACTAAGGAATTTTGCAAAATGATAATAAGGAATAATATAAATAATATTGTTTTTGAAATTGTTCTCATTTTATATTGAATTGCTTGCTCTCAGTTTGTTGTTAAAAAATGCAAACAAGATGTTTTAAGATAATTACCTCTAAGTCCTATAAATATTTCTTTTTCTGTATCATTTGAAAAAGTTTAACTGTATAAAGAATCATGGGAGTAATGTAGTTGAATACATTATCATCTAAAACGAAGTGAAAGGAAATTAGTCTGGAAAGCATAATTGGAATATTTATTAATTTTTTTAATTAAATCATCATTCCAATTACGTTCTCCAGACGTTTTAGAAGAATAAATTAGATTTCCTTAAAATATTAGCAATGCTATAAAAGATGCAAATATTGAATTGTGGAAACTGAATTTCTAAGTTTTTAATCATAATTTTATCCAGAATTCGATTACAATACTGAAGGAATAAGCAATCTATCTTTTGGAAGGAAAGCCATTCGAAAATTATTTTCCTTTTTCTCTTATGAGCTTTAACTTTTTTACTTTCTCGTATACAAAGAGAACGTATTGTAATCGTCAAAAAATTCGAACTCGAGATTTTGACGAATCTCCACGTTTTAGACCTCCCTGAGTCCGAAAAACACAATTTTGGAATTATGTCTGTCTGTCTGTGTGTGAACACGATAACTCGAAAACTATTAGAGCTACAGGGATGAAATTTGGTATGTGGTCTTTAAACATGATTTGTAGGTTTCTATCAAATTTTGGACAAAATCCGTCCACGAGAAGTCTGCTGTCTGTATGTCCGAAGTCATGCGAACACTATAACTCAAAAACTTGAATAGCTAAATGGATAAAATTTGATACACAGTTTTATCGTCATGAATGTAGGTCCAAATTTTGGGCCAAATCCGTCAACGGGTTGACTGTCTGTCGGTCTGTAAAATCGCATACTTGTTAAGCATTCGTTTCAAAACTGATCTCCATGCACATGCGTACTTAGCAATCTCTGGTACCAAGCAGGAGTATTACGTCATTTTGTCCTTGAGACGGAGTTTGTGATAGATATGTTTTATCTACTGTTTTGTTTTCGCTCGCTCGTATAATAGCGGATCTTGCTGGAGTGTGATGGAAAATAAATATTGCTAAGTTTTAATACATAGGCATCTCTTTTAATATGATTCTCCACTTAAATATTTTACTATCACTATAATCTGCAATGAAAAACCTTCTAATATTCGTTGCATTACAGTAGGTTCGATTTTTTTTATCCACGCAAGGGGAGGGGAAATGACAAATTTTTGAGCAGTATACGAGAAAGTTTAGGGGAGGCCACTCCCACTGGTTTCTGTGAAGCTTCAATGGTTTTTCAATTTTACCCTTTTCTTTCTTTCGATTGTTCTGTCCGATCTTTTCCATTTTATCTGATCTCTGTTCTTTGGTGTGGCGTGGAAGTTTGGAGAGGGGAGTGCCAGCTCAGGTGTCGTCCTTGTTATCTGATCGTTGTTCAAAATTACGAGGTCCGTCCCCAAATAGCCCTCGTGTTGCTTCAAAACGGGACGTTAATATATAACTAAACTAAACTAAACTGATCTCTGTTCTTAACGGAGTTGAAATTAAACGTTGCCTCAGGTACTATAGAAAAAAATGCATATAAAATGAAACTCAGATAACAAAATCTGTTCGGTTCTTTTTTTTTTTTTTCGAATTTCGTATCGATTTGCGTTTTGTAAAACTGAACGGAAAGATATAGAATAAATTTTAATTTCGAATATTTAGAAATCGATTTAAGATATCCTCAAAGACAACTGATTTTAAACCATTGCTTAAACAAATAAAATAATTACATTTGTTATTTATTATAGATATGGCAATTGATATAACACAGTTTTGTCCGGTTACGTGCGACATTGCTATCACATTGATTTCTACTATAAAAGTATGAAGGAAACACAGAAAAAAAAGAATTATATAAAAACTTTCCATTTCTTTTCGGTGAAGTTCAAAAGTAATAAATTATTTTTGTTTTAAATAGTTATATTTCCAAATATATATTTCGGAAATAAAAATATTGACAAAAAAAGTAAAAACACGAAGATGACAACGTAAAAAAAATTACGAAAAATTTTCTTTTTAAGTGCCCAAAACATTTTGTCTCTATGGAAACAGTAGATGAAATATTGTTTTAGCTTATTTAGGTCCGATAAAAACTTGGAAGCTTTAATAGACTTGAACAACAATATATAAACATCTGGTTTGCGTTTTTGCTGCCTAATATAAATTCAGGACTAACCCTTTCCGGTGCGGTGGTTGCAAAAGAGGACACCAATTTTAAAGTTTTCTTTAAAAAATCCCTTTCCACTTTGAAACCCGGAAAATTGCAGGCAAGGTAGATAATAGCTGTCTTTCTGGAATATAGATGGCAGCACTATAAAACTTCGCGTTCAGTTCTTGACAATTACAATTTTCCTCCAATATTCTTGAAGTATTTATTTATGATTTTGTGTAAGACTCAACATTATTTTTTGAACGTATCAAGATGGCTTTTAATTTTTTTTTTTGTTTTTGTAAATTCTATATCTAGACAATAAACTTAAACCATTCATTACGTTATTTCATTATATTTCAAAAATTTTAATACCTTGCGCCGGAAAGAGTTAAGCTGAAGCTCTGGAAAATTTTATGCTTACACCCGTATGACGCAATATGTTTTTATATAACTTTAAAAAAGTTTTACAGATGCTAGAATCTTTTAAACTTATCAAAGTATTATGTTCCACAATGCAATCTATATGCTGTCAAGAAAAGTAATGATTGTGATGACATCTCATAATATAATTATAAATCGCGAAATTTATAGTTGTTAACTAACTAATATAAATTTCTGTATTAACTAAGAACACACAAGAAAAATCTCTAAGCAAAGTATTCTGCAATTTCTTTTCTAGTATCGTTGCAAGATGAAAGCGTGCAGAAAAGGCATCTCAACAGCCGAGTCGACATTTTGAATTTATGTTCATCCAATGATATGCTTGTATGACGAGATACGAAATTTTGAGACTAATAAAATAGGATTTAAAAAAGTGTGGAAAGAAAAGCAAATAAAATAAATAAGGCATGCACCCAAAGAAATTTAAGACTTTAACTTCGCCTACTATGACGTGTTTGATTCTTGCAACGATTTACAGAATTTTCAATATTTAATTCTGTAATAAAGTCAAAGTAGCAATTCATTTAAAAGATAAAAACTTGGACATATTTAGGAGGTTTAATAAATTCGTAGTCAAGGGCTTAGTAATAGATTGGTAGTTTTAATATGAGCTAGTTGATAATGCACTTTTTTCAGGATACAAGTAATATAGTTAGAAAGCACTGGCATGCTGCTTGCAGCTAGTGGGGAATCCAGGAAGGGGCTATCGGGCTGCCGCCCCCCCCCCCCAAGAGCTAAACCAAAATTCTTGATTTAATTTAAAATCACTACAACTGTTTGATCTTAATTTTCACTTTAAAAGAATATTAACAAAATCGTGACAACATTGATTTCTGAGTTGACAGGCTATAAAATTTTCCTACTTTTCTAGTCATTCCACTTGCACTTGTAGCGTTGGCGCGGTCGAAAACATATTTTGGTCAGCTATTTCATTGCATTTTTTTATTAAATTATCGAAACTATTGTAGTGTTCTTTATTATTCTTATTGTCAGGAGAGGAAAGCCTATAAAATTAAAGTGTTTTGGTTTATATAAGCCATGAGGTTTGACATTCGTCACTACGATACAAAATTTTTATGACCCCAGACCCGAATCCTGGATTCGCCACTGGTAATGATGCACAGTGTTTATCTAGCGTAAAGGCTGTTTGAGAGTGGTAATTATTGAGCAGCGGTCGAGAGCACTTGCTCATTATCTCAATCAATTCTCTTATAGCCCTGAAATCGATCTTTCTTCCGACATCTGGGGAGAAAAAAAACTTTCAAGGTTCCCGAGATCGCTGACTGTGACCAATCCGTTGATGATGATATGCCATTTCATGTTGATAGTATGAGGGCTATAGAAACAGCGATTTAACATTCAACTAGTTTCATTTTAAATATAGAGTATTTTTACACAGATTATCGGTTATTGGTGTTTAAAATCAAATTATATTCGAATATATCAGTTAATTTTTAATGTTACCACTATATTCGGGAGTATATAACTGTACTTAAAAGCATACTACGTACCCCGTGCTTAATTTTTAATATGTTACCACTATATTCAGGAGTATATAACTGTACTTAAAAACATACCACGCACCCCGTGCTGAAAACTCAAGTTCATTGACTGTAATCAAAGTCTTTCTTCCTTCAAGGCATCCACAATCTAGTGATGCACTTGGTCGCTTACTTGAACGACGCCGTCCCTCCGTGCATGTAAGATTCCCATGTCCTTACTCCTTGTAAATTTATCGTTCTCATTTAATGATGTGTTATTAAAAACAACCAAACAAATCACTTTCATTCTATCAAAATAATACAGAGCGTTTTAAGTCTAATGCGACAAATTTCAACGTTTTGTAGAACACCTGAAACTAATATTTTTCATCATCGATTGAATAATCGCAAAAGAAACGTTTATTCGCTAGAGGGCACTTAAAGGCTTTTCAGACAGCTTATAAAATAGGTGCTTTTTCATACAAGGTCATTAGAGAATTTGTCCGACTAAAAAGAAATATCGTAGTTATTCCCCTCGTCAGTCGGTCTAGAAATATAGTCTCAAAATTGAAAGCTGTTCTTTCTCAAATAGAGGAAATGCAATCTTTAGTTGAAACTATGCCAAATAGCAATTAAATAAGATAGTATGGCATCAATTAAGAAAAATTGATAAAGATAAAACTAGTGTTTTGCTTCTCCCTTCACCGGTGCTGATGGAAACTGTCGCATTTTTTTAGTATTAATTTTAAGCAAAGCACACAATAAATAATTATTTTGGAATTTTTTTATTTATTTTGAGTCCTTACATTCTATTTTATTACGTTTCTCACCCCTCCCCCTCTGATTGATATAATAATTAGGTATATAGCCAAATGTTGGATAATGTTTAATTTCCCTGAAAAATACCCTCTACAATTCGATATCATTAGCGAATAGAAATGGATCAGTATGTCAATGCGGAAAAGGCGAAAATGTGGGATTTGCTGAATTGCTGAAAGTTTTTTAGTTTCATCTTTTCTTTGGTACATAAGACTATATATATATAAAGTAATTTCATTTCAGTAGAAGATTTTGTGATATTCAGTAAGCAATTATCTTTAACCGGATTTTATTTTAAATCTTTCTTAGGTTTATCTGAGTACCAGGCGAGGTGCATGGCTTTTTCAACGAGTTGGACCTGATGGGAGGCCTTTTGATGCAGCATACACGAGGCGATGCCTAGATGCAGTGAACAAAGTCGTGCCTTTCCGTTTATCTTGCTGGTTTATGGAACACGAGTTAAATAAGCGTTTCGATCATGCTGCCTATGGTCTCAAACCCAAGCACCGAGTTCTTAGTCAGCATCCAACAATCAACGATGCTCTCCCTAATAAACTCCTAAGTGGCACTGTTATACTTCGAGAAGACATCAAATGTTTCACAGAAAACGGAGTTGTATTCAAAGACGACGAACAGGCCATTGAAATCGATGCTGTGGTCTTTGCAACTGGCTACAAAATTGAATTCCCTCTCGTCAGTGGAGATATAATCAGAGTAGAAGATAACAATGTGCAGCTGTATAAGTACATGTTCCCACCACATTTACCACATCCTTCTTTAGCAGTTATGGCGTGTGTGCAGGTAATAGGTGCAGTATTCCCTGTTGCAGAACTGCAAGGGCGGTGGTACGCTTCGTTAATGATTGGCAAAAAAAAGTTGCCTACCAAAGAAATCATGCAACATGACATCAAACTGAAAGAAAGGCAATTGAAAGAGCGATATGTTTCTTCTCCTAGACACACCGTTCAAGTCGATTATATTCCTTATTCAGATGAGCTAGCGGAATTAGTTGGTTGTAAACCAGATCTTCGGAAGATTTTCTTTACAGATCCCAAACTTTTTTGGGCCTTGTTCAACGGCCCATCATTGCCTTATCAATATCGTTTATGTGGACCTCATCCATGGTCTGGAGCAAGAGCAGCTATTTTGGGCTACAACAGTCGAGTACTGGCAGCTTTGAACACTAGAAAGAGCAGCAAATGAGCTTCAAGTTAAGGGCGACTGCTCCATCATGCACTTCCACTTTGCACAGATATTTTGTAAAGATTTAACAACAGCTATTTTGCTAGATACCTCTTCAGTTTTAGTATCGTTTTGTCATTTGGCACAATATTTGTAAATGAACTGCAAAACATAAAATACTTGCCATTCCGTCTAGGTGCATATTACAAATTTTGACATCACCATTATTTCAAAGTATAAAACTTTGTGTGAAAAATTAAATCTATGAAACATTTCTGTTTAAGAAAATATTCCTTTAGCCTTTATGTTTCTTTAAGAAAGTCCATGTGTTTTAACTCCCCTCCCTTGACTGTCGATCTTCTGTTACTCACGCTGCTTCTATAACATTAAACACACATTTTTAAACATTCGACATTATTTTTATAAATTATGTTTATAAAATTAATGTTGAAAATAGCAAAGATTATTTGAAGATACACCATTTTATTTAAAAAAAAAATTTTTTTTTGTAATAAATATTATTTTTTTCTTTTAATATATTCTTTTTTTACTATTTGAAACTGAGTTGTTTGGAATATATAAATAAGTAACTAATGGAAATAATTGTTATTCATGTTTAACATGCGATTCCTTACGTGTGTCTACGAATATATGTAAAGTTCTGTGAATATGATAATGGTAGCTCAACAGTAAATATACTTACATCTGTTTATTTTTATAAGTGGAAAACACATTTTATATGCAAATAAATATTTTGTTTAATTTTGTGTTATCATGATTGCAATAAAATATACAAATAAAATACAAATACTTGGATTACGTAATGTATTTTATACAAATAAAATACGTTACGTAATCCACGTACATCATATAAGAATTAATAATATGAGTTTATTAATTTTTGAAGATGTATGTCTGTTAACATGTTGATCCGAGCATGACAGGTCTAGAACACAAATAATTTTTTTCAGCTATAGGTTTGTGCAATGGATATTTCAGAAAGAAAGTCAGTTATGTTTTTGTAAAAGTCTGCGTTTAATAAGTATTTCAAGAAATTTATCTCAATATTCGGAGAGTTTAATGATGAATACGTTCCGCGAAAAGTGCATTAAATATTCGCTGCATTGAACTAAAGGAAATAGTTGGGATAGAAAAAGCTTCTTAAGCTATAGGGGTCTCATAGGAAATTAATGAGGTCTTCAGTACTTGAACACCTCTACCTTCTTTCACATTCTTCAATATTTACAAGCAAATATAGTTAAAGAAATTATTTTGACATATAAAACAGTTGAACGAAAATTGCTGAATAACTGTATTAAATTGAATTTCGTTCGTGTTGAGACGGATCATTTTCCCTGTTATCGTTGCTCCATCACAGCTATATCCTCATGGAAACATTATCTACAGATATACGAGGGTTTTCAGGAAGTAACGAACGATTCGATATATCTCAGCAGAAACAATATATATCAAAACAAAACTTTATTTGCAACAATACTAAACCTAAAACTACTTTTCTACATAATCGCTGTTGTTATTGAGGCACTTATCACAAAGAGACAGAAGTGTTTCAATTTTTCCAAGTCGATGTTATACTTATCTACTACTAAAGCCCCTTCTTTCAGCGCTTCATCGCTTTGGAAGTGTATTCTTCCAAAAAACCCTTTCATTTTTGGGAAAATCTGAAAATCACTTGGTGCCATGTCGGGACTGTAAGGGGGATGTTCAAAAACGTCCCACTTGAAACACTGCACTTCTTGTTGTGTTTCTGTAGATGCGCGTGGCCATGAATCAACACAATCTCGGAATAGTACATTCCACGCCTCCTATTCTGGATAGTGTATCGAAGTCTTTTTTCCCAAAAATGAAAGAGTTTTTCGGGAGGAACACATTTTCAAAGCGTTTAACAAGCAGTAACTTCATGGCTTCAATCACTGGCGGCAGATTAGTACAACATCGACATTGAAAATCTTGTGTCTTTTTATGTTAATTGCCTCAGAAGCAATAGTGATTATGTAGTAAAGTAATGTTAGATTTAGTATTGTTGTAAATAAAATTTTGTTTTCATATCTTTCGTTTCTTCTTGAGATATACCCAATCGTTTTTTACCTTCATGAATTCCTAAATTAATTCGAGAAACCATTCATAAGATGAGAACTAGAAAATAAATTGTTAAGAACAGTTTACGTAACGGAGACAGAATACATCCTTAGGTATATAATGTAATTTTGCTCGAAAGAGCTGTTCGATCAAAGGATTTAAAAATTATATTGGTGAATAAACAAGAGATCACTTTCCCTGACAAGAAATTTGTTCGAGCTGTGTGATCTGATCGCCAACAACTAATTACTGCATCATTTTGTCACCATCATGATAGACATATGAAGACGATGAAGAGTACAAAAATAATACATAAACCACGATTAATAAAAATTATTCATGAGAAAAATAATTAATAAATCAAGAGGTAAAAAATAGTATATGTGGGGGATGTTGCATTTTGTTATAGTTGCTTCGATTAATAAACAAATAGGTTGAATGCGATAGTATTAAATTTCATTTATAACTATAAATGGCTTCTTAATACTATTATAATAAGATGGTGTTTAGTTCATTCTGTTATAACAGAACACTTAATCATTTTTTATATAAAAGCCAAGACATTTTCATGACAAAAATTTGTGTTCAGCATGCTGTATTCATTGCACATTTTCAGTTCTGAAACAATTTCATTATTGTCCAGTGTTAATAATTGAATTACAAACATATTTTTTTCGGTCTTAAACAAAAATCGTCGATTATTCCGATCGAATATCATAAGGCTAAACGAGGATAAAAGACAGCTGTTAAAGAGATCAACTGATAATCTAAAATTAGCCTCGGATTCCATAATTTAGACCAAATTTCTTAATTACGCATTGCGTTTCTTGAAAATCAGGAAGCCAGAGTGCTTGTCGAAAAAGGATGTCATTACAGTTTAGCAACGACTAACATTTTCAGCCCAGAAAACTGCATAGGGGGAATGCGGGGACATTGATACACTTTTTTTCTGGAAATCTAAAAAAAGGATTTTACCAACAGAAATAATTAGACCTAATACACTATATTTATACATTTTTTAATCTAATATAGGATTACAGTCGAATTTTGGTCATTAATGAAATAATAAAATACTTATTAAACTTTTTTCCTAAAAATGGATTTGTATCAATCTGCCCCATATCAGTTGTACATTGATACACGCGGAAATATCGAAATTAATGATGATTGATATGTGTGAGATCAAAACAAAATTTGTTTTATCAATGAACTTTGCATTCCAAATCAATGTTTAAAAGTTTAACAAAGTAACAAACTTTCATTTTAATCAAAATTCAACATTTTTAGTGAGACTGGAAAAATGAAACAATACTGCCTCAGAAAATAATTTATCTCTACAAATAATAAAGGAGAATAGGTGTGTGTGGGTTTAAAAATACTTTCGAGGGAGAGAATGTGTACCTCGAAGCCGTTTTTTAAAATTTTAATTAAATAAAAATCAAGGGAAATTTTCGCTTTTTTCCTTGATGATTTAGGAAGATAATACAGCAGAAAAATAATTTTCATACCATCTGGAAATGCAAAAACTTATCTTTTCGATGATATTAATTAAGCTTCCGAAAAAATTTTTCTCCAATTTTTATAAATTTGTAAAAAATTATTTTAAACTTAATTTACAACAATACTTTTAATTCAAACCGTTTCCATTGTTTAAACAAATACTTAACTGCGTGTTTCTCTTAGATAGTTCATTATTACGTTTTTCCCATTTCTGAAGACAGCCATCCCATTTGCCCATTTGCGAAGTAATTGCTGTTGATGCACATTGATACGCACAGAAGACGCGTATCAATGTGCCCCGGAGTTAATTGTATCAATCTGCCCCAAGAGGCTTTTTTACTTAAAGCAAGTGGTTAATCAAAAACAACGCTTAAAAACCTCAAAACACACTATATTTCAGAAAAATAAATGTTTTTTCTTACCTTTGGAGTAGATTCCCTGGCAGGAAAACGTAACTAGATAAAGAAATCACACAATACATACTTGGAGTAAAATTTACTTAGACGAGAAGATTAGCGGTTTGATTCATTTGTAAATTAACTTTTGACTCAACATGGCCGAAAAATATACCCTGTGCTATGTGGCACATATGTGAGGTTATATGAACATCTTGATCCATTCCAATCATCGAAATGTTTGGACTGTATCAATGTTCCCGCGTATCAATTTACCCCAACTCCCCCCATGCTATTATCGATTTGCTATACATGGCACATGATCTGTGTTACAGTTTACTGACCACTGTGATTCATTTAGCGTATGGCAGGTTCATAGCATGCTTTCAAATCGATATGTCAGAATAATAACGTAATTAAAATCGAGTTAAGCCATTCTGTGGATGTAAATTAGAGCAATCATAATCTGTTAGGCTTTATTTTAATAAACCTGGTTATAACCGTCGTTATAATCTCTTCAAAAGTTAACTTTTATATTATGAAACATTAAATTACAAATAGGGTTTAAATTAGTTGATATGAAATAAAGAAAATCCGTTTGGATAAAAAAAACCTGCATGAGGCAGACTGCCCGAGAAAGGTCTGTGACAACTTGACTACAGTAAACCCCAGAAAGGGAAAAGGAGAACTGTCATCCCCCACCCCCGCAGGGATTCATCCTCAGATTCCTTTTGGCCCTACCCCCAAGCGGGTGTAGATTTTGATCCGGCTATAAGCCATGTGATTCTACTTGTATATAACCCCAGAAAGGGTTATATACAAGTAGAGTTTGTTGTGTGTGTGTGTCGTAGTAATGTTATGTGTGTCAATAAAACCCATAAAAGACAAACTGGATCTATTCTGAATTTGGGTATAAAACCACACATGAGAAATCATTACAAGGTCCATCAGCTCCAAACTTAAATATGGATCTGAGCCTTAATATGAAGAGTTGGAACAAATCACAGCTGTCTATAGATAAGAAAGCCTATATGCTGTCTGATTACATCATAATCTTGCATAATCCCTCAGATCGATCTCATATATTAATAAAAGCAAAGAATTTTGCAAACTTTCTTTGCGGTCAACAAGAACATTTCCTTTAAGTTTATCTGTTTATATCCCAACAATACCGCTTTAGTTAAGCTTATATCTTCGTAATATAACCAATTTTTCTGACGGTATTCACAATAACATGGATAATGTAGTTCCGACAGTAAGCAGCATATGGCAGCTGAAGGCAGAAATAATTTTTTAAAATTATTATTAATTCAATTTATTTATTTTAATTAAATATAAAAGGTTTTTCCTCTTTCCTGGGTTATTTTGCATCAAAATTTCCCTATGGATGCAAAAATAAAATTAAAAAGTTGCCAGATAATTAATTCTGGATATAAAAGGTTAAAATGGCACATGAATTTGATTGTAACTTGGTTTTGAGATTTTTTTCAACATAGTAATATCTTTAGCAACAGAATATGACTTAATATTTAGATTGCTTAGAATTTATGCCAATGTATGTATGTATGGGTAAATTGATAATATTGTTTATAAAATAAAAAGATCGGGAAATTCTTTTCAAAATTTTAAAGCTTCACTGTTAAAATTCAAAAATTTCTGACTAATTTTATTGAGTTAAATTTTAATTATCTTAAGCATATTACTTTTAGCAAAAATCTTAACATTTCAGTTATATAATCATTTATTATTTTTTATTTCAATTAACAGATATTGGCCTTATTGGACCAAGACATTTTTGTTATATTTGATCTATTCAAACTAAACGTAGAAGAGCTATCATATTACAAGATTATCTATAAGACATAATATATAAATAACCTGATCCATTAAAAATAGGCATTTTGTTGTGATTTTAATATTGCAGAGATTCGAAAATTCATTTTAATTGGAATTTATAATCTTGTTTAGAATTTTGGTTTTACCGATTTGCGAATCCTTTTGCAGTTTAGTCAATTCAAGTAACGAATTTTGTCATAATTTACTAAGCCTTTTCTTGAAAAACTGAAAAAAATTCAGCCACAAAGCCCCTAAAATATCCCCATACATTTTAAATGGCAAAAAATGCCCATTTATGCTAACTATTAAAAAGAAAATCGAAAAATTTTACACTGTATTTTTTTCGTTCTCAATACCAAGAAAAAGAGAAAGATGGGAATCATACCTATCAAATTCTAAGCTGAGTTGTCAAGTTGCACAATATATCTGCGAAATATTCTAAGCGTTTTTAATTAAGAATAATCAGTGAAAATAAAGTTTGGACCTTCTCCAACAAATAACTTGAATCACATTGCTGTGACTTAACTGCTAAACTTAATTCTTTCAGATAATGAAAACGGATTAAGTTAAGCTATTTAAAAGCTCATCTCGTTTTATCAGTAAGTGTCTGGAATGAAAAATCGAAGAGCTTTCTCTTATAACTAACAGAATGTTTTGTTGAAAAGAACCAAGCGTATTAGCTGAATTGAAATAAAATTAGGAAATATAATAATTTTATTTGAATTCTTTCAAATAAATTAATAAATTTAAATAATTTTTCCCATCACTATCATTGTTTTGTCTCCTATATGGCTTCGGTGTAAAAGAAATTCTTACAAAAAATCCCTTCTGATGGAACTATTTTTTAGGAGTATTCAGTTTTTTAACAAGGGATATTTTAAATAAACAAGTCGCAGACAAAAATTCTGAACCAGTTTCTTATCTTCTTATTTTCTAATGATGTTGCTTATTTTTATTATTCTATTAAAAGTATCTCATGTGTAGAAACTACAAGAATGTCTTTTTATGATATCAGATATAAATAGGCTAAATTTAAATATGGTTTACATAAGACGTTAAAGAATTTGCGTGCTACAGAAGAATTGACCTATGGTACGCTCCTAGCATCCAGCGAGAGTATTGAAGCATGGCTAGGGTTGCCATGCGTCCCATATATACGGGACTGTCACCGTATTTGGCTACTCGGTCCCGTATCACTATTTGTCCCGTTTTCTCCCTAAACTATGAAACTGAGTACGGAAGAGAAATATCTGCAGTTTTTTGCAGATACAAAGTATATTGATCAGAAGCCATGTCTAATAAATCTATGCGAATACGTATTTGCCATTCCAGCTCACAATGAAAAGAGAGCAAGAATATTTTCCCTAATGTGGAGAATATTTTCCCTTATGTGGAGAGAATATTTTCCCTTATGTCAACTTAATGGTCGGCGAAAGAAACAGGTTGTCATTGGAGACAATTGAAGCAATTTTAATTTGTCTTTATAATTGTAACATGACTTGCGCCCAATTTTATAATTATGTGAAAGATGAAAATGATATAATTAAGAAAGCAAAATCAACTTTAAAATATGGCTGGGCTAAAAAGGATTAGCCTTGCACTGTTATTATTATTCTACATGTTAATTTTATTAGACTGCTTAAACATTAAATAAAATAAGCCATTACCTACCCACTTTTTTCTATGTTTTATTTATTTAGCACTTCAATGTCCCGTATCGATGTTTGGCAATTATGGCAACCCTAAGTATGGCCAGTGCTCGGATCGGCAGATAATTGGAATTTAAAACTTTTCTGGACGAAGATATGTATCATAAATGATAATGAGGTATTTTTTAAATGTTTATACCTAATCCATGTGAATCTTGATTTGTTATGGAGGACGTTAGAAATATTAGAAACAGAGTGATTTTTTTGTCAGAGTTGGATAAACTACGATAAGATTACCGAATTCCAAAAATCTCTGTTTAAAAATATTATAGAGAGAAGATTTCATATCTCAAGTCTGCTTGTTCTCCGTCTATTCAAATGGCACCCTTTATTTCACAAGAAAGACTAATATTAACTGTAATATGTGAACTTAAGTGCATTATCATACATGGGAAAGTAAATATCTTGCGTTTAAACAAATAAATGATACGATATCTCATGAGATTTATAATCGAATTAAGCATAACCTTTATATGAACTTTAATATGAATAAAGGCAGGGGGAAAAGAGAAAATTGCTTTACTCAACATATCCAAATGACGAAAATCATAACTTTTCGGTACCCACACACAATTTTTCCTCTGAGATTATATTTACGAAACTTGCATCGGAGACAAACGATCTTATGAAATGGGAGAAATGTTCCTGAAACTTGTTTAATGAGTGGCTCTTACAAATTATTATTTTTCGCTGAAGCACTTAGTTAAATCAAAACAAAGGAGTGTAACTGAACGAAGTTGGAGGACATTGCCCTTTAATATTTTTTTTAATAATCCTGAAATATAACACAGTTCATATAAGAATTTCAGGACTAGTTTAGTTTAGTGATAATAAAGTCCCGTTTTAAAGCAACACGAGGGCTATTTTGGGAAGGACCTCGTAATCTTGAATCGCGGTCAGATGACGAGGACGACACCTGAGCTAGCACCGCCTCTAATTTTTTTTAAATTTATAAATTTTTAATTCAATGTCTTGTACAGTTTTTATTTGAGTTTGATGTGTAGTGTTGTTTGTGTGTGTGTTTTGTTTTTATATTGTGGGGTTTCAATCTATGACTTATTTATTTATCTGATTTATACTGCTTTTTCTGTTTGCTTCTTTTTCGATACTTATATATTTTTACTGTTCCTTGCTTGCCCGAGCAGTTTTTAAATGTATTGCGTTAGGGATGTTTTTATATTTTATATGAAAAGAAAGAGCCTTCATTTTGTCATTCTTTATTTTTGTGAGTATCATTCGCCACACTTGGTAGTTGAGTACATGTAAATCAAGCTATCCTCTCTCCACCGAGGTGGGTCGAACCATGTTTATACTCCCAGCTTTCTTGTATTTAAAAGTACTGCCCCTGTTCGGGCAATGCTTTATCATTTTATTGTACCTAATAAATCCCGTCCTCCACATGCTGGTGGGGCGGCTCTCTCCCCGCTGGTCCTCTCCCGGCCTTGCACCCTTCTTGGGTAGGCCGGGCCACTGTGGGTATTTTTGCACCACACCAGCGGAAGGACGTTTGACCCTCTACGTACGATTTAGCGTGCAAAAGGGCCAATACACGACGGATCTTCAGTGGGAATCGGGTTTCAAGCCTGGAAACCTCCGGCCCCAAAGCCGAGACCTTACCACTAGGTCACTGCGGCCTCGTGACTTTCCGGAACTTACGTTCATGATAAGATATGTTGGTTTTTATATGGGCATCGCTTTCTATGTTAGTTATGCTTTTCCGTTAAAGCAGGGACGGCTCGTGCATGTGTATTGCTGAAATGCAACACTCCTAACTTTGTTCAATGTAGAAATATAACCACTAATTTATTTAATAGGATATATGATACATTTATAGGTAAATATAAATACTAATTTATTTAATAGGATCATATAACTCACTTTATTCCGATGTAAACATAAGTTTTGTCTTACTTGGTAGTGTATATTAGGCTGATACTAAATTTCTCTTGATATTCTTAAAAGATTTACTAAAATTTTGTTTGTTGCTTCACGGTTTGACTTTCGCACTCTGGACCATACATAAATAAATGAATAGAAATATAATTTAAATTAAGAAACAATGCAAATTTTTCTCTATGAAATAAAAGAAAATTTTTCGTTGAAGCTGAAAATAGAAATTTATGAAACAAGCTTAGTTCTATAAAAAAAATTATATTTCTTTTAAATAATGATTGCGATATAGAATCCCTAAAATTTAATCAAAATGAAATTCTTCTACTTCATTGTCAATCCCACTTGAGGTACTTTTTAGGTACAGTCTTTAACTTTATAGATCGGACAGTCGTTATAACTCGGGGAGTTATTATTGGATTTTCACAGTCGATGGAAATGTCTCGAGGACAATATTCCGAATAAACCCATCTCCTCGAGACATTTCCATCGACACCAGTTTTGTGAAAATCTGATAATAACTCCCCGAGTTATAGCGACTGTCCGATCTATAAAGTTGAGGAGTGTACCTTCCTTATAGGGCCTTCCGTGGGGGTGCACCGCGAGTACACGGATGAGAAACTGCTGGATAAGTAAGCAGGTTCTTGCTTCCCTTGAAGGTATAGCAATAGTGGGGGTCGAGTTACCTCCCACCAGTGATAGTACGTACCTCCTTCGGTAGGGGTCGGGCCGTGGTCGGTGATGACTATTAAGACTCCGGCCTCTGTACTCGAGCTATTGCAGCGGCTGTCATTAAATGTCCCCGAGTGCTAAGGCAGGACGTGGGTAATTCTGTTAAGGTTATAGGACTATCACATCCCAGCTGGGGACATGTTGTCCTATCTCCAAGAAAAAAACCCTGACAGGGTTGCCTCAAGTAGACAAGCCGAAGAAAGGAGGGAAACGGTTACAAAGTCAACCGCAACATTTGGCGAACTAAGCGCACTTCGTTAGGCGAGCAATTCGTTTTAGACCGAAGTACAAAGCGAAATGAGACTTCCGCCGGTTCTATCTGCGCCAAATGAAATAAAGCCCTTTCCTTAACCCCCAAAATGCAGTGGAATATTCCGTTTCCATAACGACCGCCACCGGCATGTCTGGTATTTGGGTTTTTCTCGTGGCGGTAGGACAGTAACGTGGACGAGAAGACGCTGGATATGTGAGCGGGGTCTCGCTCCTGGTTCGGGTACAGTAATGGTGGTGCAAAAATACCCACACTGGCCCGGCCTACCCAAAAAGGGTGTAAGGCCGGTAGAGGACCAGTGGGAACAGTAATGGTGGTGTGGCCCAACCCCACTGATGGGTCGTACCCCTGTAATGGGGAGGGGGATCGTTTCAGGTGTTGCTCGTAATAGGTGTTATCAAGCGTTCAGTCACAGTGCCTGTGTTTTTGTCGTGAAAAGTGATTTAATTTTGAATGATTTTTAAGGTATCCGAAGACATTCGGAGCACTTTTTTTTTTAAATTGTGAAATAGAAACACCAAAATATGTTTTTTAGATTCGAACTTAATAAAGATTAATATTAGAGTATGATTTTTGAGTATAAATTATTATAAATTTACAAAAATCTTGAATTTCTGCTGCTTTTTAGAGGAAATTCCCTAAAACTTCAAACATGCTAGAAGTCAAACTTTAGTAATAATTCAAATAAAACTAATACTAAAATAAACTACATACTATGGACTAGTGCTTGTACTGGAATCTTAACATTCTTTGTATAAATAAAAATTTTAGAACTAATCGAACAATCATTATAAGATTTTTAGCAAATTTTTCATGTCATTTTTCAGATAAAAGACCATAATTTAAAAAATATTGTTACAATATACATTATTCTAGTACATTCACAAGAGACACATTTGAAGAAAGTGTTCACAAAATTTCAGAACAATCGAATGATAGTATCTTGAGTTATCATGTTTGAAATGTGAAAATTATGCATAACATCTACAGTTTTGAGAAAAATCAAATTTTAGTTTTGCCACGCGCTTAAATTAAGTATCAAAACTTTAAGAAAAATTCCTAAAAATATACTAACATAATATTAACTTGAAAAAATGCAGTTTAAAAGAATTTTTGGCAGGATTCTATCCTTTAAATGACAACTTCTGGTTAATTAAACGCCCACTTCCAGTTTTCGGTTTGGTATAAAACAATTAATATCTCATCTTCTAATTAACGTACCGACAAAAGTAAATATGTTTTAGAAAGGTAAATGAATGAACTTTCCAAATCATCAAAAATTAAAAAATAGGAATTTTGGCCGAAAATCGACTTTTCAACGTGTTCGGATACCTTAACCTACGCATGTGACTCCTCGTTGGAAATTTCCCTTCAGTTGCAGTCTCTTCCACTCTCTTTCGTCCTCATAGTTCCAACCTTTGTGAAATTAGAGATGGAAATGACAGAGGGGGTGAAATTTTCTTTTCCTTATATCCTCCGCACAAAAGGAATTTACTTCCAGCTTGGCGGCAGGATTTTGTTTATTTGAGTTCCACCTTGTTAAAACTACAATTAAAGTGAAATATCTGTATCTTTTGTTCATTATTATCTATCTGTTTGTTATATTTTTTAAATATGTTTTTTTATTAAAAACTTGATTTTCATAAGCTTAAATATCCAGTTTTACGGGTTTTTTAAATTAAATTTTAAAATTTAGTTTGCATATTTTATCTGGGCGTTTTTGTATCTTGATGTAAAATTTGATGAGCTGATTATTTTTGTCATTAAATACTTTTTCCAAAAAAAGAAACTAAAAATTTCTTTGCACATTTGCAAGATTTCTTATTGACACTGCAGCATTATTTTCACCAGCTATTGAAACAATTGAGAAGGTGTTAACAACGAATTTGATGGTTTCGAAATAAAATATTTAATATTAGCTGTTATGCCCGGCGTTGCTCGGGATTAAAATACCTTCATGTCTAATATTTTTGATGTAAAAAACTACTTTTGTATAAAAAATTACAATACCAAAATTCTTTTATAGTCTGAAATGTTTTTTAATTAAATTGTGAATATCATTTGAATCAGACGATTTTTAAAAACCGCCGATAGCTAATTTTCTCCATAAGTTATTAGTATTTATTGCGTCAAATTTTGTTCATAAATCTTGCAGTATAAGAAAGATTTTAACGGATGTTTTGGGACAATTACTTGGTAAATTTTTCATTGAGAAAAAGCGTTAGAATAAATATGAATAAAAAAAATTCGTCTTCATCCAAAATTCTTCTAATGTGATCTAGCAACAGTTCTTATGCATTCTTGTTCTTCACCAATAAAAAAAAGTGTTGTAAATTTTATATATAATTTAATTTTTGAAAAATTATTAAAATGAGGGCAACGAATTGAACGGAAATGATAGTTGTGTCATGAAAAGTTAATTTTTTAAACTTTTATTATGTGTAAAAAAAGTTTTTGTGACATAATACATATTTTCGAAAAATATCATGGTAAATGTCAAAATCTTGCTTAATTTCCAATTAACTGAAATTTTAATGAGATTTGGGGCTTTTAAAAGTTGACGATTGACTATCTTCTTATATAAAACATATTTATAAAAATAAGCAAAAATTTTAGAAATAAAGGTAAATTAGTTCAAAGTCAAACCGTTGCCTAGCAAAGGAGTAACTATAAATTTGCATTATTTCAAAATCGTCTGCAATCGTTTGAACTTTAAGATGGTGTGAAAATATTTTTTGTCGGACAATTTGCTCCGAAGTTACGGCGGAAAAATGGTTTCGGTTAATTTCTAATTAACTGACTGTTTATTTAACTTTTGGACTTAGAAAAGTTTATAAGTGTCTTCCCCTTGTCTTAAATAATAACTGTGCAAAATTTGGTTGAAAACAATCCATTGGTTTAGGAGGAGATGTGGAACATAACCACATGCCCACATACATAGCCACAATGACTTTTATTTATATTACGATTGTCGAACTTCTCAGGATTCAATTCCTTTTACTGGAATAAGAGAATAAATTCTATTGTTCCTTCAAAAGACACGAGATGGCGACACAACTGTATTCTCTCTGATAATACGATGAAGGAATGATGATTCATGGATGAAATAAATTTTCACTTTTAAAGTCTAAACGAAACATCGTTATTCTTTTATTACGGGAAGCAGTTATTCACTTTTGTTATAACTTTATGAGTCGTTCCTTATTTCTGTGACGTTTTTAAGACTGCTATTGCTCCTGATAGCTATGTGAGTCTGTTTTTAGCCTAATATTGTAACTTTATTTGTAGATTTTTTAATTTATTTTCAGTTTTCACTATACAATGATCTAAAAACAAATTCTGTTTTAATTGCATGCTTCTCATTCTGACAGAAAAAAAAATATCTTTCTATATTATGATCTGAAAAAAAAATTCTGTTCTAATTGCATGTTTCTAATTCTGATAGGAAAAAATATTTCATTCTGAAGAACAATTTGTTTCAGTCAGAACTCGGCACGAACTATTATCACAGCCCGACAAAAGACTAATATCAGTGGCGTATCCGGGGGGGGTTATCGGGTTGCAGCCCCCCCAGAGCTAAACCAAAATTCTTGATTTTATTTAAAATCACTACAACTGTTTGTTCTTAATTTGCATTTAAAAATAATAATAAAATCGTGACAACATTGCATTGATAGGCTCGAAAATTTTCCTACTTTTCTAGTCATTCCACTTGTAGCGTTGTCGAGGTCGAAAACATTTTTTGGCTAGTTATTTCACTGTATTTTTATTAAATTATTAAAAGTATTGTAGTGTTCTTTATGATTCTTATTGTCAGGTGAGGAAAGTCTGCAAAGTTAAAGTGTTTTGGTCAGGCGTGGCGCCAGAGGGGGGACCGGGGGGCCCGGGCCCCCCTGTCGAGGATGTTGTACCTCCCGTCGGGGGAAATTTTTGTACGGGGTATTCAACTGTAGTACGTAAATAATAATCTGGCGAAAATCTGAGACCAATTTCATTACACTCGTCCCCCCTGTCGGGGAAATCGTGCCCCCTCGTCGGGAAAACTCTAGCGCCATTCCTGGTTTTGGTTTACATAAGCCATTGGGTTTAACATTCGTCGCTACGATACAAAATTTTTATGACGTCAGCCCCCCCCCCCCGACCCGAATCCTGATTTCCTGCTACTGACTAATATAAATTGACTCCCCATTGACGAGCCATATTGTGATTTATATAAACTCCTTGGTAAAAGGGAATAAAAAATGTGAAAAATAAAAATTAGCGCAATTCTAAAATCGTTGTTATTTTCTATGAAAAAATGAAATGTTTTAACACCTTTCTTTAAATCTAAAATAATTTTCTGTAGTTGTGTTTTAGTAGAAACATTTTATGTTGCTTCTCGTCGGATCCATACTCGTAGTAGGATATCTTATGTCTAAAATTAGGCCGGATTCAACTTTCTCTGATTAACATGGCTTGAACAGATCTCCAGTTTCATTGTCAAAGTTCAGTGCGGTTTTAAAAGCCACCGGTTTTCGTTTCTATTGCTCCGAAATTCAAAATCAGAAATAAAACTTTATCAGGCACATGTCGCTGAATAAATAAGAGGGTTCTCGCATCCCTGGAGTGTACATAATTGTGGTATGGTGATAGCCACATTTCTGATGACGGGAGATACCTCCTACGGGAGGGGTTGGTGCATTCGTAACTTACCAAGGTACCCGTGTGATTGTCGCGATGATCCGATCATTCAGTAATCCGGATGCTTAGACAAGCGGTGTGTATCTTTATGTTTTACAGGCACATGCAGTTTTCTAAATCAGTAGTTCAGTAATTTTCATACTCAATATAAATAAATTTAGCACTGAATTCTGATTTCTGATTAGCACTGAATTCTGATTTCTGATTAGCACTGAATTCTGAGTTTTGGTGGTCTACTGATCTTTCTTTTTAAAGTTTTCTAATATGTGTGCATTATTTAAGTATTTCGCTTAGACATGCTTGAATTTTGTTCAAACCAATCATAGTGATGGCGGTTATTGCGAAAATAACCGGTTTTTGGTTGTTCAGGTCTTTTTCACCTCCGGTTTAACCTATTGGTAATAACCGATCAAAATAACCGGTTTTCGGGGTTTTATAATAAAAAACAAACGTCGTTTGTCGACAAAATTATTTATTAGTATTGTTTTTATAGGAAATCAATTCATTGGCCAATATTTATCTGTTCATAAAGACTCTTTCAGTAATCCGCCAACCAGCAGACACCTCGAGGAAACGGTTGTCGTTGATTGGTCTAAGAAGATAAAATTCAAAGCTTCGTAACTTGGTAAATTTTAGTCTAATCGAACTTAAAATAGAGCCAATCTTCCAATCAGTTTTCTTTACTCGGGTATTGGATTTTAAAAAATAACCGGTTATAACCGGGACAAAAACATAACCGAAAAAACCGGTAAACCGAAAAAAACGGTTTTCGATTAAAACCGGTAGGTTTTTCCCAACCCTAATCAATCATTCCATTCAATTTCACTTTAAGACATTAACCAGAAGCCATCCACAGTAGCTTTTCTCGTACCGGCATGACTCGAACTTCGTCGAGAATCTTTCTGCGAATAATATTTTGTTATTTACCTCGCTCTGCCTTCTTTTCGTTTTGATCTCCAAGAAATAGGGATGGGAATAACCTACCGGTTTAAACCGAAAACCGTTTATTTCTTGTTTCAGTTAATCGGTATTTTTCGGTTATTTTTTTGCCCCGGTTTAAACCGGTTATTTTTTTTAAATCCAAAAACCGGAGATAAAAACCGGCAAAATCAGCTATCAAAAGATAAGCTCGATTTTAGGTTCGAGTTATGAAGTTCTGAATTCAGTGGCGAATCCAAGGGGGCTGGGGGGCGCCCCCCCCCCCCCCCGATCTGGCAGAAATATTGATTTTATTTAAAATCACTGCAACTGTTTGTTATTAATTTCCCTTTTTTAAAAAAAAATAATAAAAACGTGACAACATTGCTTTCTGGCTTGACAGGCTCGAAAATTTTCTTACTTTTCTAGTCATTCCACTTGTAGCGTTGTCGCGGTCGAAAACATGTTTTGGCTAGTTATTTTATTGTATTTTTTATTAAATTATCGAAAGTAATGTAGTTTTCTTTATGATTTTTACTGTTAGGTGAGAAAAGTCTGTAAAGTTAAAGTGTTTGGTTTACATGAGCCATGAGGTTTGATATTCGTCACGACGATACAAAATTTTTATGACCTCAGTCCCCACCCCCCAGATCCGAATCCTGGATTCGCCACTGTCTGAATTTCATCATCTTAGGCCAATAAACGGCCACCGCTTCCTCGAGGCTGACATTGAGATGGTCTAAAATAGTCATAGTCAAGCTTTCATAACTCGATTAGTTTTGGGCGCAGAAGAGTGGAACATTTTGTTTAAAATTGCAGAAAAATTTTTTGCAGAATTTAAAAATGATTCAGTTTTATCCGCATGCCTAGGCTGGTCGGAGTAATTCGTTTGTGATTACCCTATCTTACGACAGAAAGGGTTCATAACACCAAATGCGAATCGATGAGAAAATGAAAGATTGAATTCTTGATTTTAACTTAAAAGTATGTCATCACCTGTATAAGGTAGTGATTTTTACTCAAGAACAGCCCAGAATTCTTAATCGCTATGTTTTATTACCATTTTCCCGTCCTATTCAATCGGGAATTTTCCATATTTCAACGTGAACTAAACTTTCAAAATCCATCCATGACCATTTCAAAAGAACAGGATAAATGCGGATCTCGTCTTTCCCATGACCCAAATAGAAAAGGGGACTAACTGATGCTGCCATTTTGTGGGAGCACCCAGCTAGAAAGCTTAGTCAGCACATTCTGTGGGAGCTCTCGAAAATTTTGATTCTCAAAAATGCAGTTGAGTCCTTTATTGTAGAATCTGTTTTGGAAATTCATCGAGCACTTCAATCACAGTGCAAAATTAAATTATGTCCTCTTAATGGTCACGTTTTAAAATTTGCCTATAGGTTATCTAAAAAAACTGCTATACCCCATAGGAGTTATTTACGGAATTGATTGTACCTACTTACTTATTATTTTTAAAAAAATTGTGTTTATTTTATATTTTTCGGTCCCGGTCTCTGGTGGTTTTGGCTCTTAATGACATCTTGCTTATTTATAGATTAACGTTGTTTTGTTTTTCCTTTGTCGCTATGTAAACCGACAGGCTGAAGATATATTGCCCCACAGGGCTTTGTACATATGTTTTTGAGTGTGTGTGTTGTTGTGTTTTGTGTGTGTGTTGTTGTGTTTTGTGTGTTGTTGTGTTTTGTGTGTGTTGTTGTGTTTTGTGTGTGTTGTTGTGTTTTGTGTGTGTGTTTTAATTGCACTTTTTCCAGTTTTGGTTCTTGGCCCCGACATGGGACAATTTGTAATTTTTATATATTGTTATTTTTTCCTTTGACTGTAAAAATCTACCTACGTTCTGTAAACAAGTCCCGCCTATGTTGGCGTTGATTGTAAGCTTTTAGGAATTTAAAATAAATACTGGAGAATTGGTTCTCTCTCCGGCGGCCTATGGGGCCTTACACCCTTTCGGGAAGGTGGGGCACCGTGAGTTATGTCTATACCCCAACGGAGAACTGCATCAACACATTGCGAGTTTTTTAGCCAAAGAGAGAGGAGTAAGGGTTTTTTAAAGTTAGAGAAACTCATTATCGAAAGTGATGACGTTACTAAAAATTTGCACTCCTGTGAAGTGATATAGAAAAATCTCACAGGAAAGAAATGCCTACCGTATTAAAATATTGCTGCTCGTGTAGTGAGAAACTGTTATGTAGAATGACATACCACTTCTAACTCTAAACATATTTTCTATCGGGGCATACCACTTCTATGTTTAAGTATACTTTCTATCAAAACATACCACTTCTGTGGTATGAGGGAACAATGAGTCGAACTAAATAAAAATAGAAACTTTTAATGTTTATGTTTAGTGAAATAATTAATTACATATATAAATGTATGCAATGATTTCGAAATTTTAATTATCTTTAAAATAAATTTTTTAACGACGCTTAATTTTTAATTATGAACGAATTACTTTTACTTCAATCTTAGAGATAAAGGCACTTCTACTTTAACTTTCCGCACGCGATTCAGGACTTTCCCCATTTTCAAAAGTATTTTATCTCGCCGAGTTTTTGTAACGGTCTCTTTTACGATGTAAGTCTTTCCTGGTAAGACGCGCGATTTTGCGCGTAAGATTATTAATACCTAGCCATGCCTTGGACTTAAGTAATGCTTCAAATTTTATCTACAATAGAATATTCTCCATTAATTTAATTATGTCTACATTTAAACAAACTGTTCATCGTTCTTCAACGACTGCCGTCTTTATTGGATATGAAGTTACACATCACCTCTCGGAAAATCGTTTTATGTATATATCTGAAACACCATTTTTCCACAATACCAACTTTCAGTTTTATTAATTATGCTTTGAAATTTTCTCTGCAATCAACCGAATTCTCTGATTGATTACCTTTAGATTTATAGAATTCCCCATTTCTACAATTTTACTGATCCTGATGATTATTTTCATTGTTATTTATTTTATATTCCCTTTGTTCATTTTCAAGCATACCATTTGAACATCAGATATTTTCACATGAGTAAATTAGTATTCAAATGTCAGTAGTTTTCCTCCTTTTCAGAAATTTTAAACAAAGAGGCTTTCACGTTGAGGAATCAACCACTATCTTTCGTTTTATCATTGAAATCACTTTAAGGTAAAGCTTTTAAAGATTTCATTCCGTGTTTTGGCTGGATTGAGATTAGATACATTCTTTAGCATAACTGAAAACAATTGATTTGTGTAGACATACATCCTAGACGCGGAAGTGAATGTTGGCGAGATTTTACAAATGAATACACATGAAACAAACGTCTACGCGTAGCAAATGTAATATACATGTATGTCAAAGAACGTTAATTGCAAAGAAATATTATGCGAATCAACAAAATTATTCTGTATTTTGTAAAGCACATTTCAAGTTTCAGATGGCCTTTTTCATTATTCGTTCAAATTTTGCAGTTTTGTTAAAAAAAAAAAAATACGTGCTTTGAAATTTCTAAAATATTCTTAATTTTAGAAATACCAAATAAGCTCAAAGTGCCATTCAATTAAATATTTCCAATAATTAGAAGAAACTCCCCATTTCTACAATTCTACTGATCCTGGTTATTAATTTTGTTATTTATTTTTTATTCCTTTTGTTCATTTTTAAGCATACCAGCTGAATATCATGTATTTCCACATGAGTCAATTAGCATTCATATGTCAGTGAGCCTTTTTTTCTTCATTTTTCAGAAATTAGATTTTTTTGTAATACGACTAAAAATGAAAGCAAGAACTTTTAACTGACATTTTCTCTGCCTTATGGGTTCAAAGTAAACGTCAATTTATTTATTATCAGCACTATTTTTAGATGAATCTTGAAACAGAGGATAAACATTCTTTACTCACTTGTTTACACGAAAAAAAAATCTTGTGTCAAGAAAGAAATAACTCGTTTCTGAAGTTAAGATGAAAAATTATTCGTTTCTTAACTAGGCACAGAGAAAAGGATTTCCATTGCGCGGAAATAAAAGGAATTTTAGAAAAAGACGTTGTAGATGATGACTTATACTCTGTAGATAATTGATTGATTTTATTACATTGTATGATTTCTAAAAGAAAAAAATTCAAACGACGATAATCTCCTATTGCGTGGCTGATTTATTTTTAAAAACTGTAAAATATTAAAATTTCCATACATTTTAGCCATATTATTATCAGCATATGAATTATTTTATGCATAACTCGTCATCTACGATCTCTGCATAACTTAGATGACTTATTAAGCCTTACAATTAAATGTATAGACGCGCATAAGTAACAGATGCTGTAAAATCTTGAAAGAATCAATGCTACACAACGATTACTATCATCAAAGAGCAGCAGCTCATCAAATAACCAAAATCAAAATCAGTTGAATGGACTAGCTTTAAAAAATTGATTTACCCTTTGCAATAACAAAAAAAAATTAACTTGTCCATTTTGAAAATTACTCAAAAAAGTTGTGTAGATTGATATAGTTCTTCTGAAAAATAATAGCCATCGTTTATTGCTACATTTAATAATTCATAATACTCCGAAATATCCATTGTTTAGTACAGAATTAGTTCAGCTGAAAAACAAATACAAAATAGACGAAATGGAGATCACCATAAAAGAATGAAGTTTTAGTTTTTTCTCAACATATAAAAAATTACAACGACATTTATGTTTAAAATGTCAAGAAATTTCAGCACACTATAATTTTTAATAATAAAGTGGAACATAAATTTATAAAGATTCTGGAAGCTGCAATTTATGGTAGACATTATAAAACAAAGGACTGGGCAAAGCCCGTTCTAGGTAGGTAAACTATGGTATTGGTTAAAACTACCAAAACTTATTTAAAGCTTACCAACAATATATTGTTGTAATAGATTATTTTTCATTTTTTCATGCAAAATTTGTTTTTCATTTTCTTGCTTATATTTCCCCATATAAACAAAATAACTTACCAAAGGTATTTTATATTACCTTAAAATTCTTATTATAATTTTTAAAAAGATTTTATTAAAATATTTATTTTTTATCCAAGTGGTAAATATTTGACTCTCCGACACTTATAAGTTATTTCAAAAACTTGTATCTTTGGTGGGAAAAAAACACACTTGTTTAGAATTTTTATTTCAGCTCAGAATTTTAATTAAAAGATTCAAAGCTCTATGAAATCGAAGCAAAACAAAAATTCTTTAACCCTCCTAGCGGCGGAAACGGCCTTTTCCTTTTCTTATGTTCAGTTTCAAAACAAATAATTCTTATCTATATGTATCTTTTTCTTAATCATCCATGGATAAATTATTCTTAAGATTCCTGAGATATGATTAAATGAAAAAGAGTTTAGTTCATTCACTTTAAAAGCTGAGTTATCTAACCTGAAAGCTATACAAACAAAATATTTATGCGCTTGGAGGGTTAAAATACCAGATAAAGAAAACAGAAATCACATATTAAATTATGTTTTGTCATTGGGACGGGAAAAAAATCAGAAATTCAGAGGAAAAAGTCTTCTATTTGAGTAGTTGTTCTGCAAATGATTATTCTTAACAGTTCTTTAAAACAAAATTAACGATTATTCGAAAAAATCTTTAAAAAATTTAATGAAGTTCAATTCATTAAGAAAATACAATCACTTTTTGGGGTCCTTGTAAAAATTATTACTATTATAATTTTTCCATGCATGTACTGCAAATGCTCTATGCATCTATATTATAATATCAATCGCACAGAGCCTAGTAATATCGATTAGAAATCATTTTATTTGCTTCTGTTACAAAATTATAAACTTCTTGCAGTAAAAAGAACAATTACAAACAAATCACCCACAAAGAATTACAAACACATTACAACAATAATTTTTCTTTCAATATAAGAAATCAGTAAAGACATATTCAATGTCAAGAAAAAGAGTTGAGAATTGACGTAGGAAACACAGCATATGCCTCGAAGGTTCAATGAAAAATTTATCTTTACAATGCATTTTTACAAAATCATGTGCTTCTTGAGCTGAAAAAACTATTAAAAACAAAAAATTCTCAAACAGGATTTTAAAAAATATTCTAACTAGCTACAAAAAATTCATACACAATTCACAAAAAAATCAAACACCATACACATAAAAAAAATTGCAAACAAGATTTTTAAAACAAATTCAAGCTAGATAACTAAACATTTCAAACTTGACGCACAATAAAAAATTAAAAACAGCACATCACAATAATTATTTTAATACTATAAGACATAAGTAAAATCACATTTCATTCAATACCTTCTAAGACACAAGATAGATAAGAGTAAAGAAGGTCAATTTATGTTTTGAACACGGACTGAAAGATTAATCTTTCAAATTTTTTTTTGTTGTGTGCCTCTTACACTGAAAGAATGATTCCAAACACGACAAATACGCACACAAAAAAATAGTAAACTAGACATCACAATAAGTATTCTAATATTATGAGACATTAATAAGTATACATTTCATTCAATGCCGGACAAGGTGTAAGAGTTGGATTAGGTTGATATGTAGAGGCATTAGAGGTCCAGTGAAATATTAATCGTTTACAAAACTTATTACTCTGGCTCATTCAAATATGCCTTATTTTCAACAAATCATTTTATCACAGAAATATTGATCCTAGCACAGTACAAAAATAATTTATATTTTGCAAAGTTAAAATAAATGTATTTATAAAATACACTATAAATATGACACATTTCTACAGCGAGCAATTATGTAGCTACCATAAAGTTTGTTGAGTAAGTGTACCAGAAATTGACACTGTTCCAGTAACTGACAGCAGAAGTTTCAAAAAATTAAAATTTTAAAATTGTCAATGAATTTAAAAAGAGATTCTTTTAAGTATTTAATATTTCAACTTATCAAAACTTTTATTGAATTTGTTTTAAGCTATTAGCGTATTTAGTTGGAGAGTTATCCATTACGATCACGCCTGCTTTATAGCTTGAAGATTACCATTAGAAACTCTATACTTGATCTCTCTATGAATTGAATTACTTATTGAATTCAACTGTAAGGCAATTCTAACATATGGATAATAAAGAAATTCGTAACAAGAAATGTTTTAAATATTTCGGTAATAAATGCTTACTTCAAAAATCAAACACTTTTTAACAGAAAAAGAACTGAGTACAAATATAATTGTCAATGTGCAAATAATGAATACAGATTTCAAAATTTATAATCTTTTGAAACGGCGAGTTTCTTTAAAAATGGCACAAAATCAGAGGCAGTATAAATGCTTTAAACATCTTTCTAACCAAAACTGAGCAAAAAAATTGTTACTACATAGTTTAGTTTTTACATATAATTAATATTATATCTATAGAATTCACATTCATCAAATGTACTTTTGTAATTCAAATAATCCATCTTACAGATTTATTAAATGAAGGAGATTCTGATTACAGAGGAGCGTTGAAAATTCGGTTTAGTTTCACAATGGAAAATCTTGGTTTTCATCTAGATACTTCAATGACAACAAACTATGTACAGTAATTTTTAAAGAATTTTTAATATTTCTTTTTTTTTCATTAACTATTGTTCCACTTTGTAACTTTTAAAAAAAATTATGCTTTTGCAAGTGCCAGATTATTCAACGTTTCAATAAATTAGCTTTTCTAAATCTTATGTTGTATTTAATTTTTGTATTTCAATTAGATTAATTGAAAGTACACAATTGGTTAGAGAATTCGTAACTACAGAAGAGACAAGCTCTATTTAATATGGAGTTTCGAAGCTTTATTGTATACAATCAAGAAATTTACATATTTTTATTTAAATATTCTGAATGAAAGATGTGTCGTTCATTAAAAATCTCTTTCTAAAAAACGATCTCAAATATAAAGCCTGCAATGAGTAATGTATAATTTTTACTTCAAGGAATGTTAGATACATCCAATTTAAATGTTTCTATATTTTTAATTTCGAAAATATTATCCCAAGCGCTAGAACTTGGTTTTTCCTGCATTTCTGGTCAAAGAATAATTACTGCATTGAGGAACTTATTACATACATTCAATCTATCGAAGAGAATAAGGCTTTATTGTTTTTACATGATAAAATAATTTTAACGAAAATAGACTTAAACCAAGATTTTCTGATCCTGTAACAAAGTAATATTTACTTAACTTTATATAGTATGGCAATGTGAGATGAAGACTTGAAAACGCTTTAGAAAAATAACTTTGGCATGATCAACATTTGTTAGATATCAATAAATTCAATGTAAATAACATGTTGCTTTTTACAATTCGTAGGAATGACTCAAAAAAATTTTGTTTTGTTGTATACATAGCACATCGTGACCTTAACAACAATCAGCAGATATTTCTTTCCTTCCAAAATTTGCAAAACATTTTGAATCAACATTTTACTTCTGCCTGACAGTTCCATTCATTATTTTACTTTTCAACAAGTTAGGAGATATTTCTGCATTATTTTGCGTTCAAAAACATTACAAATACATAAAGAATAAGAATGAAAACATTGTTGAAGAACAAATATAAGCAATTACACTAAAGGAACCAAATATAATAATAAAATAAAATATAATAAAAAATAATATATAATTTCAAATATCATTTCCTATCAATATGAAAAAGCAACAAATCCTTTTCTAAAAATCCAGTTAAAAAGGTAAAATAATGCTAATACTAATTAATTTTATATTTAGAGCTGTTTGAATAATAAAATATTCCGGTGAAATTAAACATCTTTTCAAGTGATTATGTTTAATTGAACCCGCCTAATTACCTTTTGTACTTTGCTTTGTTAATTTACCAAAGGCAGATTTTTTGACAATCGAGGGCTTTATCACCACTAGTTAATTCATAGTTTGCAGGATATCCTTCAAAGACATCTCCTAATTCGGGTAATAATTCACGAATTTTATCCATATCATCTGTATTTGAATTAAAGCTGATAGATTCGCTTGCCCTATATTTAGGTTTCAGTACATACAGGTTATCCATTCTTGTAGCATAAAGTACTTTCTCCCAGTTATTGTCATAAATATGAATTTTGCCGTTTGTTCCAACAAAGTTTGCCCCCATCTGTTCTAAAATTGTGCCAGACAACAAATTTCTACTTAGTTTAGGAGAATACCTAACATTGGTTAAAATTACGCATTTCTCTGCTTCTCGCTGTTTAATATAAAATTTTACAATCCCTACACCTTCTATCGAACTTTCTGCTCCATCTACAGCTAATGTCATAGAACTATTTTCAACTTTAGTGAACTCAGTGAATAAACTAATGTTATTACAGAAATGAGCTGTAGCAGCAGTATCGATGATCCAGCTGAATTTATCTATCGAATTACAAATTTGTTTAACTTTTGTCTCTCCTTGTAAAGCATTGTTATCATTTGCAATTTTATTTTCATCATGCGATATACCGTTGCCTTCAGGATTTTTATTTTTCTTAGACCTAGCATGTCTGAACTTAGCTCTGCAGTTTCTAACAACATGCCCATATCTTTTACATCTAAAACAGGGTCCAATTACTACCCCATGTCTAAAGGATTGCTCCCCGTTACAGTCAGAGTTTACATCATTTGTTTCTAAAGTACCGTTTTTACATACAGCACTAAAAGCACAGCTTTTCGAATGGGATTTTAAATTACTGTTACAATGAAAAACATAAGGTTTCACTGAAATCGATTCTTTTCTTGTTTCAACTAAATTCAATTCCTTATATATCCGCTTATAAATAGATTCTACTTTACCTTGAAGTTCTGACGCTATAGCTTGAAGCTCTTGGTGAAATTCTTGGGCTAGATGTCCACGATTCTTTACCTCTTGCATATACTGTCTTAAGCCGGCAATGAAATGACTGGTTCCATTTGGAAAGTTTATCGAGAAATCATACAACATCTGAAGAATACATAACGTTGAGTTTGGATGGGGACTGCTTTCCAACATATCCCATGCTTCCTGCACTTCTTTGACATACGCTAAATAAGCTCCGTACGCTTGAGTAATGGCTTGGCAGATCGTAGAATAATGCAAGGTTTGAAGTAGTTGGCATTCTACGAATTCTTTCCACAAAAGTACGGCTAGATTAACATCTACTTGCTGTCTAACACGTTCTATTAATATTGAAGTGAAGTAGTGCATCATATTTATACCATACACGTCACTAGAAAACTTGGATTCCTGAATAGGTGGCATTCTTCTAACAAAATTTTGTATTCAAAAGATGCAATTTATTCTGGAAACTAGACGCTCTCAGTCTTTGGTGTTGTAAAACGAATTAAATCACAGATCAATTACTTCTCAGCAGTCAAGTATACCGATTACTCTCTTAGTTTTTTTATTAAAAGGATAGTTAGCAAAAACATTTGTTCCTACGTAAAATCTGTGAGAAATGATTATATATATCGGTTCAACTCAGTACAGTTGAAGTACGTACAACTCAAGCCAATGCTTCGGAATATTTTGCGCTAATATAGCGAAAAACTCGTACATGCAATCAAATTTTGAAAAGTGTTATTGGTACCAAACGGCTGCACTTCTAGTATTTCAATGCCAGTTTCTTCTGTAACATTCTAATCACGTGTATAGCAAGATATTTAGACACCTTATCGATTTGGAAATACTTGTATTTTATCTCATGGAAAGCATTCAGCATATAAAGCTTGTTTATTTGTTTACTTTTCCACTAACTAACAAGTCTTTCTGGTTTCTGAAGTCCGTTGATAAGTTATCGATATTTTGTACAGTTATTTTGTATCAGATTTTCCTCTTATACAGAAAACAAAATAAGTCTTGAGCAAATATTGCCAATGTTGAAGTCTTAACACTTCATAATCTAATCTGGATTTGTAGTATTTGTAGATCTAAATTCTAAATTCCATGCATTAAGTTTATGATTTCACTACGATGTAAAAGCTTCCTCATGAATTGCGGTGCAAAATTGCAATTTTTAGTAACTTAAGATTGCAATATAAAAATTTAGATTTTCTAAATTGCGCATTTTTACCCAAAATAATTCTGAAAATATATAAAAATGACAGAGAGAATCATTTATAGCAAAGCAATACTCCTCATGAAACATATCAACGCTATTTGCTATTGGTTAATCATTCTAGAATTTGCTTATCCAATGCCAATGATTTATCGACAGGAAATTGCTGTTTCTGTTTTTCGCATTCTATCTCCCCTTGTTAAATGGTGTTTGAGAAAAATAGCCTAATCTTCTATAAGATAGAGTCTAATCTGCAGTAGCTAATCTGTTATGGTTTTATGAAGAAATCTCGGGAAATTGTCAATAAAATGTGAGATTTCTCCTCGGAAAATGTATGCTAATTTTATTATTTTATAGTATTTTTAGTCTTCAAAGATTTATATTTTATATCTATCATACTTAATATTTTATTTATCAATCAATATGTGTAAATATAAACTATTTCACTAAACGTAATCACTAAATGTTCCAATTTTTTGTACGCTTAGCGCTCAAGCGTTCTGGCCATCTTTTTGGAAAAACAGGATAGACATGTAACCCTTATAGTATCATTTGAACCATAAATCAAAAACTCTATACTTATAACGAAGCTCGCCTTTAAATGTTTTTCACCATATATGTCTGCCACAAATCTCGTAGTGAACAAACTTTATTTGTTTCCTCGGGTGAATTCCTTATGACTAATGGTTGTGTTTCTTAGCCACAAAGAACATCACCCCGCCCTCCCTAAGCATCCGGGTAGACTAATGAATGACCGACCGCCGCAACAGATAGTCAGGCACTGTGGTTCCTGCATAATAGCCTCCATTACGAGCGGCTCATGCAACAACCCCCCGTTTTACTGGGGTACGACCTGTCATTGGAAGTGGGCCCAAAGAGCTACACCACCATTATTGGGCCATAGGGTTGATGAGAGCCTGCTTACTTATACGGCAGCCTCTCATCCGAGAACACGCGGTGTCCCCCCCGATGTGTTTCTTAAGGTAAGTGTCTTTGTTTTAACGCATTGGCATATTTAAACACTTATTAGAATCGACTTGTTTCATGTTTGCAGAAATGGTATTTTGCAATCGATTTTACCCTCACTTCCTGATGAACTAGGCTTCGAAATTTTGTACACTTATGTATTATCGATGACAATACACTATTTTAATGTAATTTCCTTACACTTTCTTCGAACCATTTGCTAAGTCGTTAAGGGTGATCTAAAAGTCAGGAAAACTGTAAAAAAAGCTAATAATTTGGTAGCGAATGGAAATAGAATTTGCATAGAGAAGATTATTTGTTTCCATCTTTTCTGTTTTTTTGTCACAAAATTAGAATTTATTTCCAGCGTAGTTTACAGTCTATATCACCAGATAACCATGCAGCTCGTCGAGCGTTGGGTTATATAGATATCAGGCAGAGGAAAGACTTACAAATGTTCAGATTGGCGCCACCATTCAGGAGCACAACTATCAGACAAGGAGCCACATTGTTCAGAGCATTAAGCAACATTTCTGTCGATATGGCAAAATATGTTGCCGGATGGCATCTTTCATTATTGGCAATGTCGTAGAATGGTCGCGGTACATTTTCACGGTCAAAAGTCTTAAGGTGTCAGGTCAGTAGATCTGAGTGGCCATGCATGCTTAAATGATTGACTGAGAACATAATTCTCCCCGAATGTTGAGCGTAGTAAATATTACACAAGCATAGTAATAAGCGGTATTGCTCCGTCTTGCATGAGGGTGACTGTATGCAAGCAGTTCTGGAAACATGCTGCACCATAACAGTACTACTTACAGCTCACAAATGACAGATGTTATATCACATTTCTATCGAAGAAAAACGGGCCGATTAAAGAATTAAAGGTGAAGCCACACCAGACTGTAACTTGTGGTTCATGTAATGGATTTTTAGCAACCCATATTGGTTTCTTGTACTCCAATCACGACATTTGTGCATGTTGATACTGCCGGAAAATGTGAGTGCACTTCATGCATCCACAGCACATTAAACTTCTACTTTTGGTTGAACATCCAGTTAGCGAAATCTATCAGAATGATTCAGTCTTCAGGTTTCATTTCTTGTATATTTTACAGTATGCACAAATATTGTTTGAGAATAACTCTCATTGATCCTCATGCACTTAAGGATGGGAAAAACCTACCGTTTTAAACCGAAAAACGATTGTTTTTTGTTTCGGTTAACCGGTTTTTTTCTGTTATTTTTTTGTCCCGGTTTAAACCAGTTATTTTTTAAAAATCCAAAAACCGGGTCGGAAGATAGGCTCGATTTTAGGTTCGACTAGACTAAAATTTGCCATGCTTAATTACGCTTTAATGCCATTAATGCTTTGAATTTCATCATCTTAGGCCAATCACCGGCAACCGCTTCCTCGAGGCGTCAGTTGTTTGACAGGTTACTGAAAGAGTTTTTAATGAACAGATAAATATTACAATGGATTGATTTCTGCAAAACAATACTAATACAAATTTTTGTGAACGGATGTCTGGTTTTGTCGTCAAAAAAATATTTATGTTTAGTCTGAAGTCTTGTATAGTCCGGAGATTTACGTTGAATGATGTTGTTTGATAAGGTACTGACTCAATGGATCAAATACATTTCTGAAAGAGTCTTTATATAGATAGATGATAAAATATTACTAATGAATTAATTCTCAGAAAATAATGTTAATAAAAATTTTGTCTATACACTTACTTATTGCAAATAAAATCCATTTTCATTATTACATATTGGTATTAATTACTTTCATTTATAATCATTATCATTACATTAATTAATTATTGTATTAATACCTCTACTTATTGTTATGTTATTACAATAAAAAAAATTGTCCACAAACGTTACTTAAAAAAATAATCGAAAACAGGTTTTTTCTAAAATAGGTTATTTTGAGCGGTTTTAACTGAGGTGAAAAACGGTTTCAACCGAAAACGGCTTTTCTGCAATAACTGCTATCCCCAGCAAGCAACACTGCTATGAGAAATTTATATATTTCAAAAGCACTACTACGAAATGGCATTTTTTCCCAGACTTGCTCGTCTTCGACAACAATCGACATATATCGGCTACCTCGGTAAAAGGAAGCGCCATTCCATACCATGTACATGTGCAAAAGATTCTATACTCAGCAGCTGGGGAGAACTGTCTTAGACGAACCTTCCCGCATGCATGGCTACTCCAGATCTACCAACTTGATATTTTGGTATTCTCGTCTGCGGGGAGTTTCAAAATCGCGCGTACCCTGCGACTAACCCAGGCCATTGGGTGCATATTGAGAGATGCCATCCGGAAATAAGTGGCCCGTATACTGCAAATGTTGTTAAGTAAGGAAATAATATGTCTGACAGCTGCGTCCCCTGAATGGTAAGGCAAAACTAACTTTCGCCACGTTACTCGTCTTATCTTGTAAACCATCGATCGACAAAAAGCCGAATTTAACTAGAGGCGCTACAAATTGTAAATCTAAGGTGGAAATAAATTTATATTTTTGGTAGATAAAATGAACTGGTCATTTCCTTTCTTTGCAAACATTATGCAGTATGCATCAGAAACTACTGCTTAGTAGTCCAAATAAATTGTAAACAAAAACCTCAATGGGTTACATTAATTAGGTGGTTCCGATTTTTTGATATGTTGTATGGTTGGTACAGTGTTGAAAATCCAAGTTTTCCACCCCCACCATCAAGTGGGCGCCATCTTGAAAACCGTCAATTTTGAATTTTCCCTGTTTTTACAAAATATCGCCTAAAGTATTGGTCTGACAAAAAAACTTTCGTTGCACTTTTTATTAAACTAGAGAACATTGTCTGCCAATTTGAGAGAGATAAAAATGAAATTAGGCTCTAATACTCTCCCTGAGATAGACCCTTTTGAAGTTTGAGAATTTTTCTCAAAAATGTAAAAAATTACAGATTTTGGTCAGTGATTGCTTGATAGCAAGTAAATGGTGAATTTACACTCAAAGTTTGACAAAACAATTATAGTAGAGGTAAATAGCTCGTTTAAGACCAAGCTTATTCTTTCTAGCTCAATAGGACTACAAGAGATACAATCTTTTGGAATATTTGTGTGGTTTTTCCAGGAAAACACGTGATACCCTAATACTGACAAAATCACCTGCATTTATTTAAAAAACAAAAAGGTTCATAGGTTTCTTGTTAAGTTTGTATATCACATATTCAGTAGTTCTGTGAATTATAGGTATCAATAAATACAAGTAAATAAAATAAATGATAAATACTATAAAGTCAAATTATGCACTACACAAATTCTACAAAAAAAAAAATGTCTGCTGAACCACAACTTATATATTTTCTACACCTTTTGAAGGGCCTGCGCCATGTCCCTCGTTGTTTTGGCTCCATTCGCAGCCACATATAACATTACACTACTTACACCAATGTCTCACACCCAGTTGTTCATCAACCATGTCAATTGCGGTGCTGGAGCCCTCTTCAGACCTTGCTGTCTAAATGACTATCATTGATTTTCGCAAGACTGTCCAATGTTTGCATAGTAAAGAAATAACAGACCCAGCTTTCCTACATCCACATGCATTCGTGCAACCTTTTTCGCAAGTACAGGAAATGCATTGAAGGAGGGACTCTGGTGCTGGATCCTTCTGATTTCTTATGGAAGAGGCTCAGATGGAGTGTGCATCCAGCCCCATTTCAAGGGGATCTTTACGGCTCCATTACGGCATCCCAACCATGTTTGCACCTGTAACTTCTTTGTGGCATGCAGTTTAGCAGCATCGTAGTTGTGGTGTAACTAGTTGAGGTTAAATTTAGTTTTAGGAAGCAGCTTTAACAAATGAGTGGTACCTTAGTTCACTAAGGTTTTGAGTTGCTGAACACTTCCAGCTAAAGCAACAAGAACATTTTCCCCTGCTTCTGTTAATTTGCTCTGTTGTTGCTTGAGGATTAAGGAATGTTGCTGCTCCATTCAAAAGTTCTTCACATGTTTCAAAAAAATAAACTAATAAATTTGGTTTTACTCTTGGCCAAACAGTGCTGATGTGATATCACAAACCACTGATAAAGTACGAATAAAACAAAAGCTCATTCGAGAATTTTCTGATTAAATGATGTGGTTGAGTAATAACTAACTCTCTGGCGTTTCCCTCTTCCACACCCTTTGAAAAACATTACTGTGTGTCGATGCCAATGGCAGTGCTAGAGAACTAGAAGGTCAATGTCCCTCGTAAATTAACCACGCACATAGTCATATTGAGGAGCAACAGAATGGCAGTGTTCCACAATCGTGATATCAGCATCTTTCAACTGCCTGTTGCATCGCAGATATTAGCTTTTTGCAAAGCCTTCTTGAGCAGTTCGATAAAACAAGTTTTATTACATCGCCATTTACAAGGAGCTTTTCTTTTAGAGTATTGTAAATATCATGAAACACATCAGGAGAAAATGGCTGCCCGTCGAAGTCGTTCACAATTTTGGTGCTCTTTTTTGTCATCATCAGGGAAACCATCAAAACCTTAGCAGCATATCTTGACCGTATTTATTATTCAAGTATTAAATATATCTGCCACTATTGCTAAATGTGGTTTGTTGTCGCACACAATTTTTGTGCAGTAAATGGACCACTCATCAACCAGCGACATATCGGGATCCTTCTAGCTTTACATCCCTCTGCTAAAATGGTGAAGGATGTATATATGAAGATTTGTCTCTTACGCTGCTTCCCGTGAATAGTACAAGATGAAAGGTGACATGTCTGAATTTGGAAAATGCTTTGTAGATCGATCCATCTGACTTTCAATGTATGTACCTGTGAAAAAAGTATGTGGGATCCACAACAATGCTGATGTTACAAATTTTGACGGAACTGCTATCGAGCAAGTATCAGCTGTTAATTGCTTCCGTGAATTTCGCCATATTTTCGAATTTTTCTTCCTCATCATTATTGAAATCATATTCTCCCAATCTTCTGATAAATGGCAGCTTACTTCATTACCTCACCACAATTCTGAATCTTTTGGATATTATCACATCAATTTAGGAAATGGATTGTGTTCAGAAGCACTGAGAGAGCTTTTGTGCATCTTTCATTATCCTGGCTATTCGAGTAAGGCCTCGTAGTCAACATGTTCTGATGATGTTAATTTTACATTTCAAAGAATTTTTCACTTTCAAAAACAAATGTTTGGAGATGATCATTCCAAGGCTCCATCGAGTGAGCACTCCACCTGAATATATGATATACAAACTTAGACAATCTATGAACCTTTTTTGCTTTAAATAAATACATTGATTTTGCTCAGTATTAAGATTACCCGCTTTCCTGAAAACTGACACAAATATTCAAAAGATTGTACTTCGTATCTAAACGAGTCTAAAGGAGTAAGCTTGGTCTAAACTTGGGCTATTATTCTCTACTATAACTTCTGTTTTGTCAAACTTTATGTAGGATTCAATTGTTATGCTATCAAGAATCACGACCAAAAAATCTGTAATTTTTTTTATTTTTTGAGAAAAATTCTAAACTTCAAAGAGGTCTATTCTGGGAAGTAAGAGAGTTACAAATTTCATTTTGTTCTAAATTGTAGATAAATGTCTCTAGTTTAATAGAGTGCAACGAGTTTTTTTTTTGTCAGACTACATCACTTTAGGAGATATTTTGCTAAAACAGAAAAGTCCAAAAATTGAGGTTTTTTCAAGATATGAAAAGCGGTCCGGTGGTGGGGAACTGGAAAACTTAGATTTTTCAAACATCTTCAAACCAACCATACAACATATCAAAAAAAAATCGGAACTAATTACCATAATCGTAAATATTATGACAATTACGACTGGATATAGTGAGTGAAACCCGGTGTAGCTGGTTACGTAAGGGCTAAACACTGGCACATAAAAAGTGTTAAAGAACATTTCTGTAAAATGGTGAGAAATTTGGCTAATTAATACTGAAAACTATGTTTCGAAAGTCTGAGTTCGTGAGATCGACTTCAATAGAGTATCATGAGTACATATACAAAGATTGCGGTATTTGAGGGCAATTAGGGGACCTACAGAAAGGGATGAAATGAAATGAGTTTCACCTCATCCTATTTCCAGAAGAGCTGACAACGAGATGTAACCTTTGATCAGTTATGGTTTGAATGCGAACATATTGTTACATGCATTTTCGTAAGCTAGCAGCACAAATTCGGGAAGATGTATAAATTTTTTGCAAACCCTAATTTTTTTCCAAGATATGTTTTTGTTATAAATGCAGAGTTTTGATTCAAACCTATTCTGAAATCTGAATCAGAATTTAAATATGCTTACAGATATTGTATTAAACTTTTTGAAGTAAATGTTGAATATTAGAGAGAAATGAGTGTTTTGTAATAAATAATTTTTTACTTACAAGCATGGAGAGCGTATGCAACTTTCTTTTCATAACTTCAAAGCCAGATGTATAGAGTTTCTTTAAAAAATTCCAGTTAAACTCATTAAAATTCAAAGGCTGTCCATTTTACAGTAGTAAACCACTTTTAAGAGAAGCTAACATTTATGGGTTCTGCACAACCGTAGCTTTTTTAAACTTAATCTTGATTTATTCGAGAAATGCAACTTAAATGTAATGCATTTAATTTATAAGTGTTCATATATTCAGGATATTTTAATTTTACAAATCATGTTACGTTATTCCGAAGATTCAAATTTAAAAAAATATCAGTTTGTACAAAAACCCCTCATCATTTAGCTTCTCAAAGATAAATTGAAATTCACCTCAATTGAAATGCCGACAGCTTTCTGAATTTTAATGGGATTAACTGAATTTTTTTTAAAGTTCCTATATATCCGACTTTTGAAGTTATGAAAGCAAATTCGCTGCATCTCACATGCGCAGTTAAAAATTATTTAGTACAAACACTCTGCATTTCTCTAATATTCAACGTATTTACTTCACAGTTTAATACAATACTCTCTGGTAACATATTGTCAAGTGTTCCGTAAATTTTCGAATAATTTGAAATGAAAATTCTGCTTGTTATGCTAAAAAACACATGCGGAAAAATTTGGGATTTTTTAAGGAAACATTTATATCTTCCTGAATATTTGTGCCATGCATTGAAAAATGTAAATATTATGCAATTAAACATCATAACCATTGATAAAAGTTAATTCCGTTATCAACTTTCTGTGAACAGATGGGTAAAACTCCATTTTCCTTCATCCCTTCTGGTGGTCCCCTAATCTGCCCTATAACCGAATCTCTACTATAATATGTATATGATACTCTATTGAATGTCTCTACATTTTTCCAGAACTGATTTCGAAACATAGTTGCATTAATTGCAAAATGTCCTGCATTTTACGAAATGTTCCTTAACTTTTGTATGCCAGAGTATTATCAACCAAATTCTGAATATGATTATTTCTGCTTTTATGGATGAGATCCATTGACAGTAGTTCTACAGGTATAGTTTCAAATAGAAGAAACATTTGCTAAATCAGAAGTTACCGCAGAGCTTTATAGGCTTGCACGTGCCAGTCGAATTCATTTCTAGATTTCCGGATAAGGTTCCCATGAAAATTTATATCTGGGACCTTTACACAAAACTGTTTATCAGACAACTCCAAAGTTCTGCTAACGCATTCAAGATATTTGTGATGATATAAAGAAAATTAACTTGTTTGGTGCTCGGAAGTTTAATCGGACGAATCCACCTTTATAGTGGCATTTATGGAAAATATGTATAATAAGCTTTGTCAACTCTTTATAAAGGTCTTATTTCTGCAAAGCTTAAGTATTTTTGTACGAAATATACCACAGCATTATATTTTCTTTACATGACCATTATTTCCTTCAGTAACTCCTGAGATGCAATTCGACGATAGGAATTTTCTATTGGGTCAGATATCAATAAGTATTCTCAATAAGCAATTTTGTCTTTGCTTATCTTTCGAACTTTTTTGATGCGAAGTTGAAATTTTGTACATCACTTTATTAGTGTATGGCGAGCATTTTACTTCCTTATGTTTTAGCGTACAGGGACCGTTTCCAATTTAAAATTTTTATTAAATAAATCGTCGAAAATTTTTGATCGATTACATAAAATTCTGAAATTTTGTAACTTAACATAAGGTAAATATTTAAGGAATTAAGATCAAGGCCGAGGTCAACCTTATTTGGACACCCGGTATATTTAATAATGATCAACAATTTAGTAATTCAGACTTGCAGTCGAATCCTTTATTCAGCCATCGTCGTTTTAGGATTTTTCAATTTTTCACTCATTATAGGAGACTAAACAATATCTTTGCATTCACCGTATTTTAAATTTTATGCACACACACTATAAAACCATCCTGCTTGCTATACAAACGTAACATCTTATTCTTGCAAGTGATGTGAATAAAAAGAGATAGAAAGAATTAATATTTACGAGGCATGGAATGGGTATTATTGGAACGTGATGACACTTTACACTACGACACACCCCTGACTCCAGAGATAAAAATCTCCGGTTTGCAGTTTGGATGAGTGTGCGTAGAAACTTTATTGAACAAAAAAAGAAGGAAAAAAATATTACATACAGTGTTTAAACATCGACGAAAAACATGTGAAAATTATAAATCGATGAAAAATGTGTATTTACATATGAAAAGAAAGACTCGCGAAGCAAAAACAATTTTAAGACAGGTACCAAAAGTTCGCTGCATCTACATACTTATAGGAGGACTGATTTGGGTCCTAGGAATTGAACCTCTAGAGGGTCTTAGTCCATAAGTCTGAGGTCTTGGTGAAAGAGAGAAATCTGGGTCGGAGTCGGATGAACTGGTTGCGTCCGGTGGCTGTTTTATGAGGTTCTCATTTTCAGTAAGGAAAGATATGAGTTTAGCTATATTTATTCTTGATAGTTTATTTGAAAGTAAGCTTTTCCACCAAAGTTGAGTATTTTCTGCACTTGGTTTTGTAAAATGATAAGATAACGTCATGTGACAAGAAGTTGCGTAATGGAGAGGGTCTCCCTTTTCCCCGCATGCGCAGATATCTGAATGATGAAGCCGGAACCTATAGGGATAGCTGGGAAAAGGACCGTGGCCTGTAGAGAAGGGGATGGATTCTCTTGACCATGAAGCTGGGGGTAGAGTGACTCTGAATGTTAGTGTTTCCCAAAATAGAACGGAAATAAAATGGACCACGCCTGCTTCCTTCGAGCTGAGATAAATATTTATGTTGACTACATACTTATTCTATCCGTTAACAAAAATATTGCATGCACAGAAAGTTTTTGGACAAAGTTCGTGTTGCGCCGCTACGAGACAAAATGCTTGAGCCAGCAGATATGGCGCCTTTCCTCAGCATTATAAAGCTGGGCATTCACGAGAAGGCTAAGAATGCCATTTGTCCAAAGACCGTTTTTTCCCCACCCATTTTAGCCGAAAACTAAGCAAAGCAGTCACGGATATTCCAAATTTTGTTTTGAGACAAAGTTAAAAGTCGAAGAATTCCTGCCACCCAAACTCCCCTTCCCCCACAGGGGAGATTTCGAGTTTCATTTCTAGCCTCGACACGAGGTTCCAATCTAGACAGAGCTATTGTTTTCCCCTCTAGCCTCGCATCGAGGTCTCAAATTGGAATCGGCGGAGGGAGGTTTGGATTTTAACCCTTTCAGGGGCGCAAGCAGTTTATTTTATTTCTTGAAAACAATGTTAATGTCTATATATATCCATTAGTGGAAAAGCAGAATTGGCGCTGGCATCTATTTTCTTTATTAGATACTAAAAGCGCATTCTTTCTAATAAATCATCAAAAGACTACCGACTGGATAAGAAAAATGCTCGTAAAAAGGTGGTTTTGAGGTGGTTCAACCACCCTTGAAAGGGTTACAGCAGGCCATTCACATGTCTTCCAAAATGGGATTTTTGGAACACGGGTAGGAAAAAGCAATCGTCAAGTCGAAAACTTGTGAAATTTGGAACAAATGATTCGAAACGATGGAATTCAAACGAACTCAAAATACAAGACTTCATGCGCCGATTCCAATTTGAGACCCCGATGCGAAGCTAGAGGCACATCAAAGGATCTGACTAGATTGAGACTTCGCGACGAGGCTAGAAAATCGGAAATCCACCGAATGGGGGGAGGAATAGGGGGATCGAAGAGGCTACGGTAGCGCACTTTGGAACCTACGTGAATGTTGTGCGTAATTCTTAGATTAAAATGGGTGGAGAAAAAAACGGACTCAGGACAAATGGCATAGCTAGCCTCCAAGTGAATGCCCAGCTTAAGTTCTTTTGAATTCCATCACTTCGAATCCATCTGTTCCAAATTTCATAGGTTTTCGACCTTGACGATAAGGTTTTCCTTCCCTTGTTCCAAAAATTCCAGCTTGGAACAACGGTGAATGGCCAGCTTAAGATAGAAACCATGCGGCTGAAATCAGAACTACGAAGTCCAATAAATCTTCTTTAATTTCTAGTATACAAAGAGAAAATATTATGATATTTATTATTTATATTATTGCAGTGATATTTAACCACGCTTTCGACGCCTGGCTGAGGATGAAGATGTTGACAATAAATATGATTTGCAAACAAAAGCAAAAAGTTTTCCGAGGTAAGGCATTAGTTAGAGAATGGAGCACAAAATGGAAACAAAACTAGTTCAAGAAAATTTCTAAGGCATCCACTCTACTTGCGTAGTTATAAAGTAGAACTGATCAAACGTGAAATTTTATATTCCTGCATTAATGTGATAAAACTATTTTACTGCAGACAGTTTCAAACAAGATGATGATCAAAATGCTTAACTCCTTTTTACTTTCTCGTATACGAAGTATACAAAGAGAAAGTATTGTAATCATCAAAAAATTCGAACACAAGATTTTGATGAATTTCCAGGTTTTAGACCTTCCTAAATCCGAAAAACACAATTTTGGAATTATGTCTGTGTGTCTGTGAATACGATAATTCGAAAACGGTTGGAGCTAGAGGGATGAAACTTGGTGTGTGATCTTTACACATAATTTGTAGGTTGCTATCGTCTAAGGGAAGTCCGTCTGTCTTTCTGTCCGTGTTCATATGAACACTATAACTCAAAAACTTACATAGCTGGATGGATAAAATTTGGTACACAGTTTTATCATCAGGAATGTAGGTCCGCATCAAATTTTGGATCAAATTCGACAAAGGATTGACTATCTGTCGGTCTGTATAATCGCATACAAGTGAACACGATAACTCCTAAACGCTATGACTAAGATAAATAAAAATCGGTATGAGGTTTGCTAACATTAATTGTAGATCCGGGCCTAATTTTTCGTTTCAATCGGTTGAAAAAAAGGCATTCAAATTGCATATTTGGTTTCTTCACCCTTCTACAACTCAAGAAAAGGGCCTGACCGATTCGCGCGTTTTTTCCCACCTGTGTTAGGAAATGGCACATGTTACTGGCGATTGATGCATTATTCCCCACCTGTGTTAGGGCATATAAGAGAAAGTTTTGGGGAGACCACTCCCGCTGAATTTTTTTTTCAAGGAAGTGAGCTGCTTTAGCTACTGGTTAACAAATGCATATATAAAAACTCACACATTGATGACATTGAAATGCATGCTCAAGTAATGTGTCGAAAATTTCAATTATAAAAACACAAATACGGTTTTTATCAAATAAAAAGTTTAAAATTCAAAAAGTTGTAATTTATTCTTAATATGCATATGTATTACAGTTATATCTCAAAATGGGTATAATATAAGTCCATGCTAAAATATATGTATGTGATATTTTATTTTTTTAATTTTCTTAAATCATTTTTCACGACACCTCATTTTTAATTACTTTTACTTCCATCGTAATAAGCGCACTACGATTTTCATTTCCAGTCACGAGTCCTCCCGGGGAAATTCCCTTCTCTGGGTACTTAAACTTTCTGCGCATTTCTATCGGCCCTTTTTGATTCAAGCATGTAAACGAACAACAACAGCGCGACGCTTCGCGCGTTAACTCTTTAATCTTGGTCATGGATCTACGAACTTTATTATCCCTTTACCTATGAAAAGGTAACCTATCTTCAATGAATGAATAAAAGAAGATAGAATCAACTAAAGTCTTTTCCTTGACTCAGATACTCTACACTTCATATTTAATAATAATGTTACATGTATGTATAAATTTTTATACTATCCCCCGAAGAGTCATGGAAGTAGTAAAAATAAGCAATCTGTACTTTCCTGTATAAACTGCTTTTTACTTTCTCGTATACGAAGTATACAAAGAGAAAGTATTGTAATCGTCAAAAAATTCCAACTCGAGATTTTGACGAATCTCCACGTTTTAGACTTCCCTGATTCCGAAAAACACAATTTTGGAATTATGTCTGTCTGTGTGTCTGTGAAAACGATCACTGGAAAACTATTAGAGCTACGGGGATGAAATTTGGTATGTAGTGTTTAAACATAATTTGTAGGTTTCTATCAACTTTTGGACAAAATACGTCAACGGGAAGTCTGTCTGTCTGTATGTCCGAAGTCATGCGAACACTATAACTCAAAAACTTGAATAGCTAGATGGATAAAATTTGGTACACAGTTTTATCGTCATGAATGTAGGTCCGTATAAAATTTTGGGCCAAATCCGTCAAAGGGTTGACTGTCTGTCGGTCTGTATAATTTACTATTGAAACCAATCCGATATCTCCAAACGCATGCGCACTGGAAGCAATCTTCTGTGCACCCTAAAGGAGCGAATTACGTCAGTTTGTGCTTGAGACGGCAAGAGCAGTGTGCGATTCTTTACCTAGATATTTTTCAATCACTATAATGAAAAACCTAATAGTCATTGGATTCTGGATAACAGTAGCCAGGAGAACGGCACCTTTTTGGGGAAGTATACGAGAAAGTTTAGGGGAGAACACTCCCGCTGGTTTAGGCTTAGAACCAAACTACGTTTATAAGAAACCGCGGAGAAAAGGTTCTTTTATTCTGATCTTTCTTGCTATCTTAAATTTATATTTGTCCATATTAAGTATCCATTTTTAGTTAATTCAAAAATTTAAGAATCGCTTCTATTGTCAAAATATTGATTTTTTTCCTTTGCTCAGCATTAGAAAACTTCTTAGAATAAACAAAGATAATATCGCGAAGAACGCGACCATTTTCTCCTTTCTTCGGAGGTAGACGATCAACTGCGTGCAAATGAACGTAAATAAAATCTGATTCGCAATCATTTTAGGACATTTACTACTCCGGAGTGATTCATCGCAGGTTAATCAAGGTCGAGAAGGAAGCATTTCCTTATCGTAAAAAATTGGAAGTGTTTTCAGCGAAAGTCAGACTGTGGTCTTACTCATACGTTTACTCAAATTTATTTGCTTGTTATACACTTGAGTCATCAGGCGATAGAGCTGCTTCTTCGTTTGTGTTAACTGTTCACCTATGGACTGTTGTTAACTTATCGAACGGTTCTTGTGTACTTAAGCGTGACATTGTGTACTTTTTTCTTTCCTTTTTTAACACCGTTTGCGCTGTATATTTAATGTCATTTATAATATCCTCTACATCAGGACATCTCGACCCTTTTGTGTTAAGAACTTAGCTCCTCCTTATGAATTTTAATCACTGCCCCTCTATCGGTTATCCCTTCGTTTGATTTTACTTATAATGTTTTTATACCAATAATGTTTACGATAAGACTGTTCAGCAACGGATTCCGAGACTACCACTTTTGGACGATTTTACAGGGGAAAGGGGTGTCAGGCAGTGACTCATATGAGCGTATTTCCGGAGTTCTTTGTTAGATCATGCTCAGTAAAATGTAAACATCACCCTTCCATTCTTCACTTTCCCCCTATTTTGATGAAAATAACTCTGTCCTGCGCATGCGCAAAAGCGCGGAGGGTTTCCGAATCCGTTGCTATACAATACATAGATTAAAGTCATTTGAATGATTTTTGATCTTACTGGTTGTTTTGATTACGTGTGACTATTATTTTAAACATGTGGTAGTCAAATATAGCTCTTGAGCCATTTACCCTCTGTTAGTCGCAATATTTAATAGTACGAGCACATTCTGCAATCATTAGCTGCTTTTAATGTTTAACAATTTGAGTTTTCCTTATAGAATACTCATTTACATTCTCATTAGGACTATTTACTATAGTTATATAGGAAAAATTATCAAAATCGGATGAACATATCACATAATAGTTTTATGTCCTCGAGATACATTACGACCGTTAAAGGATAAAAATGATTACGAATAACGGAGGGTAAACGGTAACAATTCAGTCCAATCCTCCTACAAGTGGATATGGCATATGTTAAAGTTCTGGTCCTCTTTTATTGAATTTTAGAATGAATAATCAGTATAAAAATACCCTGTGTTACTCATCTGAGTTTACCATTCTTATAAGATTTTAATATTTGTAATCGCAAGATGCCTTTAACCATCGATTTACCCAATAGGTCCCCGAAAATGCTGATACATTAAAATTGATCTATACAAATCCAGCCTTATCCGCCTCTCTTATCTTCTAATTCCTATTGGTGAGATGCCATAGTCATTCTTGTTAGTTTGCTTCCGCATGTTCTCAAATGGTTCTTTTGATATACAGTAAACTCTCGCTACAACGACACCCGATGCAACGATAAATCCCTCTACAACAATAAAATTTTGCGGTCCCGGTGAATTTGCATAGAACATAATGTTAATCTCCCCTCAATATAACGATATTCTCTACAGAAATAAACCCCTGTACAACAATGGGTTTTTTTTTAAAGTTTTGACGCCATTTTCTTCCTCTATAACAGGGGTTCGCAACCTTTACTCCCTCGCGTACCCCTTGATTAATCTTTATATTTTCGCGCACCCCCTACTGTCATATCCTCCCCCACCACCAACCATCCGTCTATGTAAAGAAGTTTGTAGCAATAATATTAAGGGCTTAGGTTAGCTTAAGAGTCAAATGGTTCCAGTTAATAACATATGCTGAACTTTCTTCATTTGACATTTTATTGCATTTTCACAATGGTATTAGTTTAACGCCAAAACAAATGAAACCATTATTGTAATAATGTCGCATTAACTTTTAAAAATAGCTAAAAAAAGCTTACACTCTACAATAATCAACTATTCAAGTGGTATTGTTAATAAATAGCAAGTATTCACTTGGAGAAACAATTCTGTAACTTTTTTCATTCCTTATGTTTCCATGTTTCCTCCATTACCAACCTTGATTTCGCGTACCCCAACTAGTCCTTCGCGTACCCCCAGGGGTACGCGTACCACAGGTTGGGAACCTCTGCTCTATAACAATATTTCTGTTTCCAAGTACCTGGAAGTAAAAGATCATACCATCCCTTCTCGGAAATTGATACAATAGCTTAGTCTACTTGAAGGTAACAGGTGTTACTCTGATAATGACTTATGACTACCACAGAACACTTTAACAAATCAAATGCTTTGATGCTTTTGGCGTGGTAATTCGAAGATTTCATGGAAGCTCTGTTCGATTTCTAAAGATTCTGAGTTTCAATCGAAATTTTGATATTCTTTCATTCACGTCAGAATTCTCAACTAAGATGGCAACTAGAAGACGACTATCCTTTCTGGATAAACTGAACATAATTAAAGAAATTGATGATGGAATGAAGCAGGTTGATTCGGCCAAGAAATACGGATTGGCGCGATCTACGATCGCAACTCTCCTGAAGAAGCGGAAACAAATCGAAGAGGCTTGACATTTTTAAAAATGTATATTGTTGTATTGTGTCCACATTAAAAGAACCAAAATTTAAGCTTTTTTATATCATAATTATATCGCCCCACGATATAACAATACATCCCTCTATAACAACATTTTTATTTGGTCCCCAAAGTATTGTTGTAACGAGGTATTACTGTATTATTTAACGTACAGGCTGATTCAAAAGCTTGGAGCAACTTTAAAAATCAATAATTATCAAACGCATGAGTATAGAAGGATGCCATTTGCACAGAGAGGATGGCAATGAAACCGGATTGTGTGTAGGGCTTAGCAACGACCAGATTTTAATAACGTGATATATCATCGAAGATAAATTGATATTTTTCGATATATCGAGATTTTATTTTTTATTTGAATTACAAATCGCCTCTAAACACACTGACTAATCAAAATTAATCCAAATGAAAGGAATTTTCACTTTATATCTTTCTTAATTTTCATTTGAAACAATAAACATATTTTTGCTTTCTCCTTCAAATAAAAAAATAATAGTATTAATCTTTTCATCGGAGTATACAATGCTAGAATAGTAGTTCGCTTAAGAGAAGTTGGCTCGCCACAATCTATCATGATATTTAATGAATTCCGACATTTCTTAAAATAATGGAGCGATTTTTAAAATTTTAACTTCATTACTGCTGATTTATTAAACATCAGTTTATTTCATTTCTACGGAAGAAAAAAAAACAGTTATAACTTTTACAATCTAAATAAGTAGTTTCAAATAAATCCTGAATTTTTTAGTCTAAAGTCATTAAAAATTAATTCATTACTTGAATGAACTCAACTTTTTATTTTATTTTCAATGTTTGAATGGATAATTTAATATAAATATTCAATTAGAATTTTAGCGAAATTGGTAATATAGCTCATCACAATTAGACGAAAGTAACTATTCGGAATGTTTACAGTAGAGCATTAAATATATAATTTAAGTTGAAAACAGAGTCGGAATGAAAGCTAAATCTTAAAAATAATTTTTTCAATGGTATTCCAAAATCCCCCCGGGCGGGGCGCGAGGAAGAAAAATAAAAATAAAAAAAGAGAGAAAAAAACCCACTTGCTTGAAAAATTTATTATTCCTAAAGTAAGCCAACCTAGTTTAATATTACTTTCTCGTATACGAAGGTTACAAAGAGAAAGTACTGTAATCGTCAAAATTTCGAACTCGAGATTTTGACGAATCTCCATGTTTTAGACCTCCCTGAGTCCGAAAAACACAATTTTGGAATTATGTCTGTCTGTGTGTTTGTGAACACGATAACTCGAAACCTATGAGAGCTACGGGGATGAAATTTGGTATGTGATCTTGACACATCATTTGTAGGTTTCTGTCAAAGTTTAGACAAAATACGTCTGCGGGAAGTCTGTCTGTCTGTCCACTTTCATGTGAACACAACTCAAACACGTGAATAGCTAGATGGATAAAATTTAGTACACAGTTTTATCATCATGAATGTAGGTCCGCATCAAATTTTGGATCAAATCCGTCAAAGGGCTGACTATCTGTCGGTCTGTATAATCGCATATTTGTGAACGCGATAACTCCTAAAAGCTATGACTAAGATAAATGAAAATCGGTATAAGGTTTACTAACATTAATTATAGATCCGTGCCCAAATTTCGTTTCAATCCGTTAAAAAAAGTTTTTCAAATTGCATATTTGGTTCAAAATGCACATTGCGACTGCGTGTTGGCGAGCGTTTCGCTTATTTTACTCAAGTTAGTGTGGGTGTCAGGGATGGCCAACTGAAGACAAGTTCTTTCAATGAAAAGATTTAATGATGATTTCTAATTACATTCAAATGGCTTTATAAATGAAATGATTAGCTATGAATTAAAATTAAATGAAATTAACTATGTACAGAAAACAAGAACACAATCAACTGTAGCTGCAGAGGTTACACATCATTACGTCGTTAAAATTGTCTGTTGAGCAAGCGTCGTTCTTTTTCGAACATCCCGTCTGGATGTCACAGCGTCAACTGGCCAGTTCTCCTTAGATCCGCTAGAGGCGCGGCGGGAATGACGTGGGCTGCCGTCAGCCTGGCACCACATTAGTATGGTTGGCTTTTGACCTTGGAGGCCTACAAAGGAAATTGTAGTGAGCGGCAAATACGCGCTTCGGAAATTATGGCAACCCCTTAAAATGAAACTTCGTTGTGATATTTTCCAGATGGACGCCTGTGATTAATCAGAGGTATGGTGAAATCTTGTATGATATCTATAGTAAGATTTCGTACTCAAAAACGTTAAATAAAGTTCTGGTACCTCAGCGCGCGTAAAAATTGCGAAAATACGTAATTTTATTGCAAAAAATTAAGTTTTGGGGAATTCATAAATTTTATATGTTTCATTGTAAATCACCATTCATAATTTTTTTCTCAAAATAACCAGGCCTTGGGTAAATACCCCAAAAATATTTACCCATCCCATATTACTGGTCGTATGCGAGAAAGCTTCGGGGAGGCTTTTCTCGCTGGTTTGTTGCAAGGGGTTGCTTTGGCTGCTGATTTGGCGTTAAAATAACGATGCATCGAAATGCTATCTTCCACATAGTCAGAGTTAGTTGGACTTTGCTCCGATGTTAAACAGTTCAATGCATCGAATCGAAATAATCGATAACAATCGATACGGATAAACTCTATTGAAACCCTTCCGAAGATAGAACAGGGTATAAAAAACTAAATTATAAATTCAATTAGTTTCAATGTGTGTGTGAAGATTCCAAGGGAAATTGCGCAGAAAAAAAGAAAAAGAATTTATAATAACCACAAGAAAGCAAACATAAATTTCTGTTTTGAAAACTTGGAGTTTAGATTTGGCAATCTATGGCTCGAAATTTGGCATCATATCGAGCATATTGTTAAGGCCTTCAGAGTGAGGACACGATATGATATCGATATTTGTCAGTTTAGGGTGAAATTAATATTGCTATTATATTGAATATATCGTCGGGGTTTTAGAGTGAGTGAATTTGGCATGATTTAGGGTGAGTTCTCATTCAATCGGTGGAACACTGTAAAAGTGATTCAAGGCAAAAGAGTAGAAACACAGAATAATTTATTCGTACGTTTATTTTTTTATTTTTTCATTTTGAATCTTTTATTTGCTTTTATTGGCTGTCATGAGTTATATTCCGTCCTCATTTTTTATACAGTTCCTGAGATGAATATTATTTTCTTTTCGGCATTTAATTACGATTGCATTAAAAAGGAAAGAATCTGTCTAAATTTCTTTATGTAAGGCAGCATCCTTTATTAAATGCATTCTTTATGTAAGACAGCAAAAATAAACCATATGCTTACATGTGGTTTATTTTTTCATTCATTTCTGAAAAAAACTGTGTTACAGGCTCTTTTTGATTTCTAAACCTATAATTAAATATATTTCCTTAAGTTGTCACGGGTAGTTAACTAAACTACGAATACTCTAAATTTTCACAGGTTTATTTAAATACAAAAATTATCAGGTCATGCGTATAAATAAAAAAGGCTTATTTTATTTAGAGTTAGTTAGTTTAGTTTTTTATTCAAACGATATATCGATTATTTAAAAAAATTCACATCGAAAAATCGAATTTTTCTAAGTATCGGTTTTTTTTCGATAAATCGAAAATGTGTGTGTGTGTGTGCGCGCGCGTGCATGTGTGTCAGAGCGATGAGTTGCATAGGATAAAACAGTGAGTAGAATAAAAGCATGCAGTTGTTTAAATGTGTCATCCATCCCCCATTCAGGAACACAGCTATCGGACGACGAATAACATTTTACGATGCGTTAATCACCATTTCTGATGGTATAGATGGTACATGAATAAAAACGTTTTGATTACTGCTATGAAAAAGTGCGATTCCTCGGCTGTGATGCTAAATGGAGGACGGCACATTGTGCATTTGTAAGCCGTTATTCCGACCATTGAATTCGCCTATGCAACGCATAGCTCTGACAAATGTAGAACCATTTTGGGGCTAAAAATGTAAACTATGCAAACATTTAATTCTGGTTTCAAGACAAAAAGCACGGCCTCATTTCATCTTTACTTTGTATCTTCATATGTGTGCGAATTATTGATTGTTATAGTTGCCCGGACTTTTGAATCATCCTGTATAAAAGTATATGTGTTTGTTTCGTACTTGTTCAGAAACTGATCCGTCTCTATAAAATAAACGTTTCTTTTTCTATCCCTTTCATGTTCGCCAGTTTTTGTATTTCATCACTTTCATATAAGCAATTTACTCACGCATTCTCTTCATTTACTACGCCCATACTAAAATGGATTAGATTTGATAAGCGAAGACAAATTTCCAACATTTCGAAATTTTGAATATTCTTGTACTTTTTAGTTTCCATTTTTATGATAGTGTCAAATTAAAATGAAGTTTCTCCATATTTTTTTGAACATAAACGAAATCGTGCGATGTGAATGTCGTGTACATCGGCCGTTAATTGCATATTCTTTCTTATTTTCTTTTAAACAAGTTTTTCCCTGAAGGTGTATTTTTATAACCCATATCTCCTAACTTCTACCCAACCGTCTTCGTTTTGCTATTTTCCACTTTCCTAGGACGGCGTTCCACGAAGACTCAAAATCAATACTTTATATTATTTTTCGTACTAGAGGTACTAGATTTTGGCTGATATCTGGTGGGAGGGGAGGGAAACGGAGTACTCGAATTCGACGGTAGTCCTCTGGCCATTGCTATTGCGGAAAAGTAAAAGGCATTAAAAATGTAATCATCTAATAAATTTGGAATGTGTCTTTCAGATCCTCAGATTTATCGACTTTTCATTAGAGCTTACAGGATTATAACTATTGAGAGAGAGAAAGTGAGAAAAAAGGAGATGGAATTATTAAGTAATTTTAGTCAGATTTCATAGACTTTTTGGTGAATAGTAGATTTTACTTTACCAAATGTAATTATAGCTTTGTCTAGCTTTGCGTCGCTAATTATAGTAAAAAGAATTAAATACTCCTGCTGAAAGGGAAATTATAACTAAAAGAAAGAAAATTAGTATATTATAGGTATTTCTTTTGGGTTCTTAACCCTTCAGTAGGCACGCGTATGCAGGAGATACTTATATCGTACTAGCAGTAAACGCACGGCGTTACCCGTGGAATCAGGAATTCAACAAAATGAAAGAAAAAAAAATTCCCACAATGACATGAAAAAGTTCTGAAAACAAAGCAACAATATTACAAAATTGGAACGTGAAAATGATTATTATACGGCAAGCAAAATATAAAATCGAATCCGAAAATAATAATCGAAGTCATTCATTCAGTTGAAGGTTATGACGTATCCTGCGCTCTGCACCGTCAGCCAATCAAAATTGCCAGGAACGTTCCGAAGAAGTGCCGCGCGAGGAAACTCGTTAGAGGAAAAATATCTTTCAACTAACCAGGGAAAAATTAATTTTAAAAAACGGGAAAAGATATTTTAATCATTCTTGCTTTAAATCCGACAGAACCGTTGCAACTATAAGCTGAGAAAAATTGAAAATAATAGTGTTATTAGAACGCTTGATGCAGCAAATTTAAAAACAAAAATAAAATTTAGATGGCAAAACTTACTATTTTTTAAAAATTTCTCAAAATTCAGTAGATTACGTTAGACTTTCAAAACGAAGTTCATTAGAACGAAAATTGTTCGTTCGATCCGATGGTGCATGGATTGTTTTTCAACGATCATTAGGAAAGATAATACGGCCGCAAACTGCCAAAAATGACCCAAAACAACACAAAACAATAAATTTTAAAATTCCGGCTTCGAGGTGCGTTCAGTCACCATTATGACTACCTGTGTGCCAAATTTCATGGCTGTAAGTGCGATAGATTCGTCTGGACATCGCAGACGCACACACACAAACATTGCCTTTTATAAGTATAGATTACATGCTTATATCGCTCTTTTATTAATTTAAGTGCAATTTTTATTTATATATTCTTTGTTTAGTATGAAACTAGTAAAAACAGATTACATAAATAAAAGTTGCATTTATTTTTGAAAAACACCACGATATAAATATAAGTAATATGATGCACGGTATAAGAATCTCCTGCTTACACACTCCTGCTGGAGGGTTAATAATGGAGATCGGAAATTCGAAAGTCTCATCGAAGACCTTTTATTTTTTTGCAAAAGAGTTTTCTTATCCATTTCATCATTTGGTATAACTTTTGCGAATTCCAGTCCTTCCCTCTCCTCTCATAACTCCCCCCTCTCCCTTTTAACTTTACATGTATAAAATACTAGATACATGTATAAAAATCGCTCAAGTAGCTCCAGAGATTATATAAAAACAAACCACTTTATCGCATACCTAAACAGTATTCTAAGTTACAATCTTCTTGCTACGTATTGTTTCTAAATTCAATACATAAACAATACAGAAGGCCCAAAAAGGACCCGCTTTTCTTTTCTTTTATGACAAGTATGCGCTGTCAAAACAGTTTTATGCGCAGAAAAAGAAACAATCCATGCGTATTTGCCCGTTATTCAATCAACCTTAATGTATTCCAGAAAAACATGTTCAGGTCACTGTTAGATAAACAGGCGATTCCAAAGGAAAAAGTTCGATTTGTCAATGTGACAGACAATCATCATCGCTGTGGCAATTTTGGGACCCCTCCCGCGTTGCGAAGAGAACTCGTCTATAAATACCTCATACAACTGCCGTAGTATTGAAAACCAATTATCATTCTTTTTCCTGTCGTATACTGCGAGTCAGCGTAGCGAAAAGCCTTCCGCATTGACGTACGACTTGTAGTATTAGTTCACCCACCTTCTGCTACGAACAATAAGACAAAAGTGACTTTTTTAGTGCAGTGCTCTATGACAGCAGGTGATATCAAACAAAAGAACATTTAGAAGTGTCTCGGAGTGTTTTATGACACAACCGCTGAATAAACAGTGAGCGAGGAACTTTTTTAACGTGTAACCAGAAACGAACGTAATGTGTTTTTTACTCGCGTATCAAATATTAATGATTAAAAAATTCAATTGTTTTCAATAAATTAGTAACCTCCTTTTGAAATGTAAAAATGGCTCCTTTGCGCTGTGTGGTTATAATAAAACTTTTCTGTAAAACTAAGCCATTTAGGCCACCTAAATAATCATCTCCAGTTCAGATTTAAAATATTATTTTTAAAACAAAAAGAGGCATATTATCTGATGGGATCAAAATTCTAAAACTTTGAATCCCTCAACCTGTTTTCAGTTGGAAAAAAAATGGGCTATTTTAACCGATATCAATGAATCAAATTTTAATAATTAAAAATTCAATTATTTTCAGTAATGTTACAAACTTCTTTTGAAATGTAAAAGGGTCCCTTCACGTTATATGGTTGTAATGAAACACTACTGTAGTACTATAGTCATACTTTATTTATTTTGGACAGCCAGCCTCGATGCTTAAATATTTATTTCTAATTTAGATTTATAATTTTATTTTTAAAACAAAAAGTGGCATTTTATATGATTGGACCCAGGGTTCTTACCTTCAATTCCTCGATTGGCTTTCAACTAAAAAATATGCGATTTTGAGGACAAAAATGTATTGAAAAATAAAGTAAGCAAAGACAGCATTACGAACAGCATTAATACAGCGAAAAGTGAAATCAGAGTGGGAGTGGTCTCCTCTAAACTTTCTCGTATACTTCCCAAAAAGATATCATTTTCCCTCCCCCGCGTGGATAAAAAATTCGAACCTACTGAAACCCAGAATGCAATGACTATACACGAGTTTCCTTCAGCGCGCGCCAAGGTCACGAGTATCGCCAAGCACTCGCCAAGGCGCAAAATGGCCCGCGTCATAGTAAGAAAATTCAATATGCAATTTTAACGGCTTTTTTTACCGATTGAAGCAAAAATTGGACACAAATCTATAATCAAGGTTAAAAGGCCACATACCAAATTTCATTTATCTAAGTCATTGTGTTAACGAGTTATTGTGTTCACAAGTGTGCGATTATACAGACGAACAGACAGCGGATTTGGCCCAAAATTTGATACGGACCTACATTCCTGATGATAAAACTGTGTACCTAATTTTATCTATCTAGCTATTTAAGTTTTTGAGTTATAGTGTTCACATGAACTCGGACTGACAGACAAACTTCCCGTAGACGGATTTTGCCCAAACTTTGATAGGAGCGTAAAAATTATATGTCAAGATCACATACCAAATTTCATCCCTCTAGATCTAATAGTTTTTGAGTTATCGTGTTCACAGACAGACAAACATAATTGCAAAATTGTGTTTTCCGAACTCAGGGAGGTCTGAAATGCGGAGATTCGTCAAAATCTAGAGTTCGAATTTTATGACTATTACTAAACTTTCTCTTTGTATACTTCGTATGCGAGAAAGTAAAAAGGATCACCTGTTTAGGTATATCATCAACTAGATTGCTTAGATGAATTTGACCGTGTAAAAAAACAAAAAGGAATCCGTGACAGTCTCTTCCAAAGCAATACATGTTAGTAATTGTGTCAAATAATTATAGGCACTAAAATGTAGTAGTAATCAATGGAAGCTTTTCTTCGAAAATATCTTTAAAATACCCTAAAAATTTATTTTAAAGGAGTTTTCATTTATTTTGTTTCACGGGTGAGGAAGATAATGCAGAAGCTTAATTCTGAAAAGGGCTAAGTCTAAAAATTTTTTAAATTATATTTATGCAAACTGTGTCTTTACTTTTAGTGTATTATTTTAAGTGAATCTCTAAAATTAAGTAGCATTTACAAAAAAAATTATATAATAATAATTATGTGAAGAAAAATTTTATTATTTTGAAAGAGAGGACGATTGTGTTCCGCTGCAGTTTTGAGTAGAATTGTGAAAAGATAAGCAGAGAAAGATCTAGAATTTCCACACAAAGATAAAACCAGCGGGAGTGTTCTCCCCTAAACTTTCTCGCATTCTTCCCCAAAAAGGTGCCGTTTCCCCTTCCCCGCGTGGCTAAAAAAATTCGAATCTACTGTAACCCAGAATCCAATGACTATCAGAAGGTTTTTCATTATAGTGATTGAAAAATATCTAGGCAAAGAATGAAATTCAAAGAGACGCGTAACGATTTTCCTCTCTTACCGGCTCAAGGACAAACTGACGTAATTCGCTACTCCGTAATGAAATTCTTCTCCGTTCTTCCAGTACGCATGCGTGTGGAGATAACGGATTCTCTTCAAAAGTAAATTATACGGACCGACAGACAGTCAACCCTTTGACGGATTTGGCCCAAAATTTTATACGGACCTACATTCATGACGATAAAACTGTGTATAAAATTTTATCCATCTGGCTTTTCAAGTTTTTGAGTTATAGCGTTCGCATGACCTCGAACATACAGACAGACAGACTTCCCGTTGACGAATTTTGTCCAAAATTTGACAGAAACCTACAAATTATGTTTAAAGGCCACATACCAAATTTCATCCCCGTAGCTTTAATAGTTTTCGAGTTATCGTGTTCACAGACAGACAGACACACAGACATAATTCCAAAATTGTGTTTTTCGGACTCGGGGAGGTCTAAAACGTGGAGATTCGTCAAAATCTCGAGTTCGAATTTTTTGACGATTGCAATACTTCTCTTTGTATACTTCGTATACGAGAAAGTAAAAAAGAAGAAAAAAAAATTAGGTCTTAATATTTTCTTTAAAGGAAAGTAACGAAGTTACATATATATTTTGGTACAAACTTCATTCGAATCAGTCACATTGGTTTTTTTTAATTACAGGTAAATTAAAAACTTTTAATTTTCAATTTTTAAATATATAGACAAGAGTTTGTTACTTTAATATTCTGTTCCTGAATTACTATCTTAAGCTGCAAATGTAATTCTGTTGCCTAGCCGACTATATGTTTTCTCATAGACATCAATTCTAAAACCTTATGAAACTACCCATCTATGAAAAGAAGCTTACTTTGAACTTAAGATTTTTTTTTTTTTTTTTTGAGGAGAAAAATCCTAAGTTCAAATCGGAAAGAGACTGGGAAAAATAATTAGAGACAGTCTAGCGAAAGTTATAATCGTCTCTCTCAGTCGCTTTGTAGAAGTATGTGACAAGTTCTTAAGCAGCTTTGCTCAGACAGTGGGATTTTATGACGATTCTTTTTTCACTTTTCTTTTAAGGGGAAAGGGCGATATATGCAGAAATTGCTATTGCATGAAAAGTAATGATGATGATCCGTGGAAGAACTCATTTACTTAATAGATAGGTTAGCGAATGATGTAAGGATGATTCTTCACTGGTGATTAGAAGCATGTTATCGGATTATGTTGTTCAGGAGCCACATATATTCATGGGGGAACATGAAAGTAAATCTTGTAATTTTCTTCTGAATTACTTATTTATTTATCATTATCTGTAATAAATAAATAAATAAATAAATAAATATGTTGTTGTTGTATTCAAGTAGCCGATGGGAGAATATAAATGATTGTAAGGATGACTTATTTCTGCCAAATCATTTATCATTGTTCTCTGAGATGTGAATGTTAAACACGGCAGTATACAGAGAAAATAAAAGGGCTGACGCGACGGAAACGTATAGCTATAGTTCGTAATAAACGTATAGCGTAATGCTATAGTTCGTGACAAGTCAAGTAAACAATACGGGAGAAAGCTACGTGCTGTATAATTGCGCAAATTAATAAAGTCCTGGATTCAGTCTTATTGCATTTAAAAGCAATTTATAAATTTGAATATACAGAGGAAATAAAAGGGCTGACAAGACAGAAACGTCTATATAATCTGTGACAAGTCAAGTAAACAATACGGGAGAAAGCTACATGCTGTATAATTGCGCAAATTAATAAAGTCCTGGATTCAGTCTTATTGCATTTAAAAGTAATTTATAAATTTGAATACACAGAGGCAATAAAAGGGCTGACGAGACGGAAACGTCTGCTATAGTCTGTGACAAGTCAAGTAAACAATACGGGGAAAGCTACATGCTGTATAATTGAGCACATTAATAAAGTCCCGGATTCAGTTTTATTGCATTTAAAAGTAATTTATAAATTTGAATAGAATTTAGTTTGAAATCCAGTAATTTATACTACCCCTGTCCCATAATAATAGTAGCAAGTGAATATTTAAACGGGAATTATTGGCGAATGCAGCCGTAAGTTATGCTGTAGCGCAAAATTGCGAAGCCTTCAATCAAAATGAAACTTTCATGACATCTGTCTTTTGTTTTGACACATCTTTCCATTTTTAGGTTAACCTAATTATTACGAATTATAACTATTTTTCTAATTTCATCCGCTTATCAAAATCAATTGTTTTATTTCAGTTGAATATCAACCTATTGTAAAAGTAAGATGAAACCAGCGGGAGTGGTCTCCCCTAAACTTTCTCGTATACTCCTAACACATGTAGAGAAGGAACTAAGCTAAAAGGCAATAAAAAGAACACGAACCCCTAACGTAGTGGAGAAACAAAATAAGCGAAACGTCATACCACGATTTCCGAAGGTCGTCTAACTCGGAAGTGGAATTAGAAAGAGGCGTGATTACCAACAGGGCAGGGTGTAAGATAAAGGAAACGAAATTTGCAATTTGAAGGCCTTTTTTTTAACCGATTGACACAAAAATTGGACACAAATATACCATAACGGTAAGAAGGCCACATACCAAATTTCATTTATCAAAGTAATTTTTTAAAGAAGTTATTGCGTTCAAAAGTATGCGATTATACATATAGTCAACCCTCGGACTGATTTGGTCGAAAATTTGATACAAACCTACATTCCTGATGATAAAAATGTGTACGAAATTTTATCCACTTAGTTATTTAAGTTTGTGAATAATCATGTTCCTTAGCACGGACATACAAACAGACTTCCCGTGGACGGATTTTGTCCAAAATTTGATAGGAAGCTACAAATTATGTGTTAAGACCACATAGCAAATTTTATCCCTGAGGTTTAAATAGTTTTTGAGTTAACGTGTTCACAGAGAGACAGACATAATTCCAAAATAGTGTTTTTCGGACTCAGAGAGGTCTAAAACGTACAGATTCGTCAAAATCTCGAGATCGAATTTTTTGACGATTACAATACTTCTTTATATACTTCGTATACGGGAAAAACCAGCGGGAGTGGTCTCCCCTAAACTTTCTCGTATACTTCCCCCAAATGGTGCCGTTTCTCCTTCCCCCGCGTGGCTAAAAAAATTCGAACCTACTGTAACCCAGAATCCAATGACTATCAGAAGGTTTTTCATTGTAGATTAAAGTGATTTTAAAATATTTAGGTAAAGTATCAAATTCAAAGAGATGCGTGCCGTTTAAAAAGCAACTATCACACACTGCTACGTTCCACTCTTGCCAGCTCAAGGACAAAGTGACGTAATCCTTCCGCGTGCACAGAGATTGCTACCAGTACGCATGCGTATGGAGAATCGGATTCGAAAAATAAATTATGCAAATTGAACGCCTTTTTTTTAACCGATTGAAACGAAAGTTGGGCACAGATCTATAATTAATGTTAGCAACCGTCATACCAATTTTTATTTATCTAAGCCAAAGGGTTGAGGAGATATAATTTTTTACAAGAATGCGATTATACAGTCCGACAGACAGTCAACCCTTCGACAGATTTGGTCCAAAATTTGATGCGGACCTACATTCATGATGATAGAACTGTGTACCAAATGTTATCCATCTAGCTACTCGAGTTTTTGAGTTATAGTGTTCACATGAACGCAGGCAGACTTCTCGTATAGACGGATTTTATCCAAAATTTGATCGAAACCTAAAAATTATGTGTCAAGATCATAAACCAAATTTCATCCTCGTAGTTCTAATAGTTTTCGAGTTATCGTGTTCACAGACATAATTCCAAAATTGTGTTTTTCGGACTCAGGGAGGTCTAAAACGTGGAGATTCGTCAAAATTTCGAGTTCGAATTTTTTGACGATTACAATACTTTCTCTGTGTATACTTCGTATACGAGAGAGTAAAAAGAGAGTTTTGAAGCAAAGATCTCGTTGCTATTGTCCAGTTCATTAAGTTCACGCATATGAGGAAAGCAAGACTTCGCAGTCAAGGGATCCTACCTACAAGTTTAAAATGCAGTAACGAAATTATTGACAAATCCGGACACTATCTGAACACTCAAAATAAAAATTAGGATTAATATTTTTTAATTTGTTTAATTTAATCTAGTTTTTTGATAATAAAAGTAGCGTTCTATATTTATTTTCTTTTGCTTCTATTATTATGGGACAAATTAAATTCATCAACTGCTACCATTATTATGGGACAGAGGGGGTATCCTATTGAGTTGAGTAATATTTCATTAGCGTTTTTCAAATTTATTCAAATTTGCAAACATGAAAAATTTCAAGTTAAATAAAATTTTATAAAAATGGAACAATGAATTCGTTAAATTTTATAATAAAGAAGTTCTTAGGCTTCTTCCCATCTCTGATATTATGGACTAGAAAAAGTAGTGCTCCTTGTTTTAAGTACTTTTCCTTTCCTTATACTCTATATACAAAAACAAAAATATGTTGTCTGAATAAAATATAGAAAAGGAAATGTTTCCGGCAAAAGAAATGTGCTCATCTTATACCTAATACCTAAAATAAATAAAGATATCAAGTTGATTCCGCTATTTAACAATGATTTGCTCACCGAAAATGCGGATGAAATGCTGATGAAGCTGAAGATTTCGGAAAACAACACAACTTTATTATATTTTTACGTTACAAAATCTAATGAATTCCAACATTAATTTTAAATTATTCCGAAGTGACTGATTTTTTTTTAACATTTATAATATTAGAATATTTTCTTTCCTGTGCTTGTCATATACAAATTTTTAGAGGTAAAATTCATTATCTGTCATTTCTCTCTTCTTTAAAGGGGAACCTAATTTCTAAGAGAAAAATAAGGAATTTTCTTGTTTTATAATAAGGAATACTTACTACTAAGGAATACTGTTTTATAATAAGGAGAAAAATAAGGAATACTTTCAGAAAATTAGCATTTGTAAATGTTTTATCGTATAAATGAGTAAGCTCAATCTTCTCCAGCAGATTGTAAAATCATTTCAGTAAGAGCATTCTGATGGGGAACAGTTTACTATGCATCTATCAAATCAAAAAGTAAAGAAATTTATAGGATTATTATTCATAATTAAAATATGGGGAAATTGTATATTTTTTAAAGCTCACACCAGCTTCATTTCTTCAATGTAAGCACAAAAATAAATAACTTAAACATTCAATTACTTACTTCATTCAAATTTATAAGTAAGGAATTCAACTGAAAAAAGTTATGATCTCTTAAAATAATTTCTGGAGATTAAAAGATAATATGCTTTAATTAAAAAGGATTTAAAAGATAAGCGTTACATTTAACTATAAATTATTTTACTTTAGAGTATCATTTCTGATGACTTTCAGTTCGAATAATCAATTACAAACTTCTAACTAACGCTCATCGTCAGAAAATTTACAAGAAGATTTGTTAAGTGAAGAGTATGGTGATATTAATAAGCTCTAAGTAAATTAGATTTTAATTGGAATGAAGGCTCATTTTTGTTTGAACTAAATTGAGCACGATTTCGTTCATTTCTTCTACAATAAAAAATCGTTGACATTTTTTAGTGTAATTTATTTACAGTGAATAATAGAACTCAAAAGTGGGTTTAAACGATTTTTTTAAAACCACATTTTCAAAAAGAATTTTAGATAAAAATTCTTCCAATCATAGATGAATAGTTTCTTATAAGATCAAACTAACGGGAGTGGCCTCCCCTAAACTTTCTCGTATACTTTCTAAGTGGAGATTCGTCAAAATCTCGAGTTCGAATTTTTTTGACGATTACAGGATTCATTCTTTGTATACTTCGTATACGAGAAAGTGAAACAAACAAACAAATCTGAAATGAAATATCTGTTGCCCGTTTTAAAAAAATATTACTTTGAAGCAGGTGCGTTAAAATAGGCAATGCAATGAATACTAAAGCGAAAATTCTGCTTTGGAATTGAATTCCCAAGAAAACAATTTATACTACCACAACCGTAACAATTGCAAAAGCGCGTGAATAAAAGATTTGCTGAAATAATGAGATCGGTTTGAATTTTATTTACAACAATAAAAAAATTGTTACAACTCATGTTTGAAAACATTATTTATAGTTGTAAATAAAATGTACAACAATAACAGATTGCTACCAGTACGCATGCGCATGAGAATCGGATTAAAAGAAATTGAATATGCAATTTGAACGCCTCTTTTTGACGGATTTGGCCCAAAATTTTATACGAACCTACATTCATGACGATAAAACTGTGTACCAAATTTTATCCATCTAGCTATTCAAGTTTTTGAGTTATAGTGTTCTCATGACCGCGTACATACAGACAGACAGACTTCCCGTTGACGGATTTTGTCCAAAATTTGATAGAAACCTACAAATTATATTTAAAGACCATATACCAAATTTCATCCCCGTAGCTCTAACAGTTTTCGAGTTATCGTGTTCACAGACAGACATAATTCCAAAATTGTGTTTTTCGGACTCGGGGAGGTCTAAAACGTGGAGATTCGTCAAAATCTCGAGTTCGAATTTTTTGACGATTACAATACTTTCTCTTTGTATACTTCGTATACGAGAAAGTAAAAATGTCAGAATCAAATCAATAAAATAGTCAACTCTAAAGATTTGATGAACAAAAGGCAACCGCATGGTAAATATATAAAATCTAATTGTAAAACAGAAGTGTATAATCCAATCTCAATGTTTTCTTCGAAAAATTGAAATTTTAAATGCATGCTAAAAACAGATTCTATAGATTAAAAGCGAAACTAAAATTTTGGAATCTAACTCCCACTATATGTACTATATTCAAAAGTAGATTCTGTTGAATTTTTGGACTCAAAGTCCTTTTCCATCTGTAAACTTGCTACCGGATTTATTTTGCTGTCAATCTGAGATCACGTCACCTCTATTCTTCCAAATCGTATTCTCTTCCAAACTGAATTATTGACTAAATTCAACAAAAATATCCTATTCCCAAATTTCCAGACAAATGGCACAGGAAATTATCAATCACATTTCACATTTAAGTAGAACACGTAGAATGGTGGCAGTAAAGGTGATTAAGAGTTTTCTGGCAGTTACACATGTATTAGGATTTCTGATAATTAAACTTAAATTATTGCAATAAATGTTGACTTTTGTTCCGTCTGTAGGTCAAATGTCATTGTAAATTAGAAAGGTATAAATTATATAGACTTTAAGGATGTACTGGATTTCTCGGACATACGGATAAGCCTCCATTTAGTATTTCGAAAAGACCAGAGTAGCATGGCAGTTGCAAAGCTTGTATAGCAATCCCGAATTTTCTTAACCTGTCTTTCGAAGTGTAACATCCCTTCTCGCTTTGGTTTGTTTAGCGATGAAGTTGCTGATACTTTGACAAAGGGCGCTTCTTTTGAACTTGAGAACGTTGATGTAACTTTAACGTATGAAGAAGTTTCTTCACTGAAAACAGTTGACGTCAATAAATCCTGGACCGTTTCCACCCTTTATTTTTGACACTTCAGAAAAACTCTAGGGAAGCTCGTCTCTTTAGAAGTAAGAAATTACAGCAGACATATCACCTTGCCAGTAGACGTTTGAAGTAGTCCTCAGAATTCTCCCGGTTTCTAAGAAGTATAAAGCTGTGCAGAACTTCCTGCATGTCTGGACTGTACTTTGGCAGAAATAAGCACAAATCCTTTGCTATTTCATAAATCTTTAGAAATTTATGGACTCATGAAATTATTTACTTTTGAGATTAGTAACAACAACGAATCATAAAATGTAGCGAATTGCATGTTCTCTTCAAGTTTCGAATGCTTTAAAAATGAAAAAAGTATAAAAAAATTCTATAGTAATAATTCTTCCTACAAGTTTATTTCCTTTGAGTATAAGATTTGATGGCTATTAGAAAATGACTTTTTGGAAAATTTGAAATGGCTATTTACATTGCACTAGTTAATTAGAACATTCAAAAAAGTTCAGAATAAATTATTATTGGTAGTTGTTGTTTATTACAGTCTCTACGGAATTTCTACTTGTTATTACTTTTATCAACCCTAAAGAGCCTTCTAGCAACGCAAGATTCTTCTAGAGTTCCAACATGACCGTGTCCAATGTCCAAAGGAATTGTCCTTATCCTGCTCTATGCCTTTCATCATCAGTGGACCTATTGCTTATCGCAGAAAATTGCCCTTGTTTTACTGAACCCCTAATTGCTTAGCTTATCATGAAAATCCAATGTTCAAAGGACATGCGAAAGTGTTTCGAAAAACAAAATGTTACATAGATTTTTATTTGCAGTGGAAAATACCATTCTTATACATTTTGTTGACTTTATAATTTAAGCTAAATATTACTCATCTAGACGAATATTACTTCACTTTACGTTTTAAAATAAACAAATTTAACTGTCCCAATGCTAAATATTACTCATTAAACTATGCTGTTCATTGTGCAAAATTAGAATGAAAGTCATTCATTTTAAGTAAATCCATACATTTGCCTGTGAAGTAGTTGTAATAAAATGAATGTCTGCTATAGCGAAAAACGTAGTTGTAAAAATAAGAAAAAAATTATTTATGACCTTTTATATGCTAGTATGATCCATGAAATGTTTCTAGCATTAAACTGATGAAGCACCATTACTCTTTCTGGCATTTGGGTTTCAAAACAGATTCTGCTTTGTATAAGATTCAACTGACTGGAAACGTTACATGAAATAAGAGACGTAAATTTACAATTCAGCTTTGTGATCGATTTTAATGTTATACCTGATAATGTAGCTGGAAGGCCAAAAATAAATGAATCTGTTACAAGAAATTTTAAAAATTTATCCGGAAAAATATACTGGAAATGATCGCCTTGATACTGTCTTCCTTAAATTGTTTATAATTAAATAAAATAAAATAAAATTATTTTCAAAAAAAAACCATAAAAGTTTTTACTGCACCTTTTTATTACTAATTGCTATATGCTAAAAATTTCTGAATAAAAAAAAGAAATGCGTAAAAAGCAAATTATGTTTAGTAGAAAAATAGCATCGTGATTAGAAATATAAGCGTAGCAAAATAAAAAATATTAGTATATATTCATAATTATAAAGAACTCTAATCAATATACGAAATATATTGATGCTTATTGTTTCATGAATCAGATACAGATTTTGACTTTTTATATGTCTTTGTTACACTCAGATAATTTTAAAATAGAATTAGCAAAGCTCTTAAATAAAGTTAAAATGATTTGACTAATTCAAAAAATTTTTGACCAGTTTTTCCAAAAAGCTTAGGAATCATTTGTTTTAATTCCGTGTTAATGAGTATTCTAGCATGTATTGTAACAACAACAATTTTTTACATATAAATTCTCTAATCTTCCTTTTCCCCCTACATTAATTACGCATAGATTATTCTAAATTTTTTTTAACTTGCTTGAACGATTTGAAACTATTTTCTAATTTTGAAAAATCGTGTGATTCTTTTATTTTGCAAAGCGCTGTGACTGCGCATTTAATACCTTATCTCAAAGACTGGAACAAAAAATAAGAAGTTTGAAATCAGTAATGCGTTCAACATGAATGGTGGGCTTCTTTTCTTTATTCGATTTTATACAGAATTTTTGTTAATGCTTTCTTGAATTATTCTTGCATTTTTATGACATCGAAATTATCGTCATAATTTAAGTTTGTTTTCTAATCTGTGTGCTGAATTTATTTGTATTTTTTTTTCACTTTGTATGTAATTTATATCTCTAAAGCAATAACAATATTTGTTTGAAATAAATAGAAATGGAATGAACAACCTTAGTAGAATTAACACCGAAATTTGTGGCAATTATATGTAAGAAGTTAGATTTTTCCGCGTCTTTAAAATAAATACTTTTTAACGCCGCTTAATTTTTAAAAACAAAAGAATTTCTACTTTGATTCAAAGATAAGAGCACTTCTACTTTTACTCAAAGAGTCGCAGGAATCTTCACTTTTCACGAGCCCCGTGGAACTGCTGAATCAGCAAAAATGAGGGGAATTCCCTTTAGAAATTATTTCAGCTCACCGCGTGTTTGTAACGCTATCTTTTCACGATGTGACACTTCCTGATAACACGTGCCGCCTATGCGGATAAGATTTCACCATAATCATGGCTTGTTTATATTAAAATATTTTTGAAGATCTTAACTTAATCATTCATCCATTTCTAATAATGTGCCACAAGACAAGAATAAATTGGATTTTTGGATTATCAACGCGACTGTCTTGATTTTTATTAAATAATCTATTATAAATCCAGAATTTTATTAAATATTCTACAGCAAAACATTTCGTTTTCATTTTATGTATATATAGTTCTGTTTTTAAATGAGCCCCAGTTTTTGTGATCATTTCTACGTCTTTGTTTATCAAATAAGTTTATATAATCATTAAATTGTTTATCATACCAATTACTAACATACCTATAACATGCCATAGTTATTTAACAGAAATAACATTAACTAGCAAATATTTCTGGCTCTGTTTTAGTAGTTATTTTTACATTTCGGATTGTAACTCTCTATGTATCATTATATCCTTCTTTGTTTATGTTTTTATAGTTAAGTTCCTTTTTTATGTACTTTTTATGTCTCTTGATGTAATTTTTTTCTTCTTTTGCTTTTTAATAAAGTTTCACACATACCCATCCAACCGACAGGGAGCCGTCTAGGCTCTGAGTTCGGGGGTATGCTGTGGTGTTAGTTTATCTACTATCTGTAAATAATCATTAAGTTACCTTTAATTTAGACTTAAAATTAAAGATAATTTAAATCGAAATTTTTCAGGGTAAGATGTAATTTTACCACTTTACCCCGAGAAATTTCTCATTGTTTCGATGTAAATGAAATTTTAAAACTAAATTTGTTTGAGTTTTAAATTATCAGCCAAATTGGAAAAGGTTGTGGAAATTTGAAAAACAGACAGTTACACTTATCATATCTGTTGCTATTCGATATTTTTAAATGAAAAAAATTCATTTTTTTTATTACAACAAAAACACGATATTTATATCTATTTTGGGCAGAGTATGCTTCCCTAGTGAAAATAGAGATACAGAGTAGATATGAGAGCCGTTTTAGGCTGGAAAAGCAAAATTGAATTTAAAAAAAATGTTTCCTAAATCTGATTGGAAAAGTCAAGATTGAATTTCACATAAAATAGCATCCTTTAAATATCTGTAATTCTCACTTCTCAAATCAAATATAATTTTCATGGGCTTAATCACCGGAAGTTACTTGAAAAGTTACCAGAACTGAGAACCATTTATAGTCCATCGAAGTCAGTGACCCAGTTTATCAATAATAGGATTAGGAAAAGGGACTTTTTCCGAAAACACTAAAATGAAGACCCTGTAATCAGGAAGTAGAAGCATTTCTTATAAAAACATATTGGGTTGAGTAATAATTCAAGAGGTTTTTTTTTTCAAATTTAAAAGTGCACGCAGAAATAAAACGCATTGGCAAAATGTTTGATATTATTTGAAAGAGGATTAAATTCTCTGATATACATTATATTTTGATTTTCTTTTAATTTTACTGATTTTTTGTATTATCCGATCGTTAAAATGGAATGTCAAGTGGACAAAACTGAGCATTTTCGACATCATTTGCTTTTTGCGCTTAATCGAGGTGTTAAGCCCGCTGAAGGTATTCGTGAAATTTGTTTTGTGTATGGATAAGGAGTGATGCATCAAAGTACTATCCGCCGTTGGTTTTCACGCTACAAAAATAAAATAAAAAATGAAGAGCAAGTGAACCTTAAAAAATGAAAATTCCTCTGGTCAAATGACCAGAGGAATTTTTTCACATTACAGAAAACGGAAATTCTGAATTTTCTTTTTATATAATTTATTTTACACGTATCTATATTTTCGGTGAAGCAAATATTTGAGAGAAATTCCTTAAAATATATTTTTCCGTATACCTGTAAATTATTTTTGACAACGTTTTCTTGATTGTTCGGTTTTTTAAGGAGAAGGGAGGTTCCTTTGAGCTTAGAGGGCTACTGGTGCCTGATTATTTTTGAATGGTTAGCGTAAATATTTTTTAATTATTAAAACACCAACACCGACTGGTGAACAATATCGCCATTTTGATAAAATCTGTTTTGTTAGGAACCTACAATAGAAATAGATATGTTTAAAAACCATTTTGACTGATAAAAGTAATCAAAAGATTGCAATTTGCATATCACTGCAATCGATGATCAAGAACAAGGCCCATGCTTACCATTATCATGTTAGAATTAGATCTGGTCCAGCGTTTGGACCTGTAATTACTATGGGATAAATATATTACGAATCTAGAATTTTTTTAAAAAAAAATAATAACTTTTCCCTCTATCCGAGAAAAAGGAAGAAATTGGAAGTCTCCTTCGATTCGTAAATCGACAGAGTTGACCTGTTTTGTTGAAAAAAGAAAAACAAAGTTAAAAATAGAAATTATTTTCTGACGCGACGGTGCGGAGAATTTTCTCAAGATTTTCTCTCAAACGAGTCTTAGCGTCTCGCCTGCAGTGAAGACTTCAAAGCTTTTCTGGCGGATATTCATATGTAAGTAACTTCACACGTAATATTAATTACAGCATATCCTGTAATGTAATTATTTTGGCTCATCTAAGTTGTTTACGCTGCTTATTTTGCAGCATATAAATATTAATTCCGCTTTTAAAATCACTTCCTATTCATTGGATAAACGGAAGCCGAGCAATGTCGTGTTAGAATCGTGATGTATGTATGATTTTTAGTTTGATAAAATTACTACACTGTTATTTCATTCATTCCAAATTATTCTTATTTTTACATTTACCCGTGTGTATTTCTGATGCGTCCGATATTCTAAGCCGGGACGTTCTAGCACCCAGGCGCTCAATTTCAGATGCTGGTTGAGGGGGAATTGGATGATAAAAAAATAATAATTAAAATAAAATAAATTCAAAAGCAATGGGACAGTTAATAATTAAACAAATTCAAAAGAAAGCAGAAAAAGCTTAATAAGCATAAATAATATAGTTTGCTATAACTTCTACTATATTTTTCAAGCTAATTCCACGCAAGACATATTAGAATGACCTTATCCTATCTATGTTAGAAGTTAGGAAGAACAATTCATCAGAAAATAACTTTTTTAAAATTAAAATTTTGTTTGTTCTCTTTTCTAATACGATCCATTTGCTAATAAGTTAAAAAAAATCGGGACAAAATCATTGACATTTAATACAGAATCCAATATCGCGATTGTACCGGGAATTCGGGACGCCAGGTCATTTTAAACATATCGTAAAAGTTGGCAAGGAGGAGTTACTTTTACTTTACTTTCATTTAAAATTAACTTTTTTTAATCTAACTTCTTTTTAAATGAATCTTCTTAATACGAGCTTCTTACTTATAAGGAAAATGTGAGACAATCCGGAACCCATGATTCAAATGCGGAACAAATCCTTGCATTCTTTTTCAATCTGCTACCAACAGTCATCATTTGGGACTGTTCTGACCAATCCTGGACACATGGCCACTTTAATAATATCTTATTTTACTTACCTTTTTGCCCACCTATTTTTTTAAAGATTTTATCAGCTATTTTTGAAAGCATTACAAGTACCACATAGGACTGTAGTCAAAGCAGGGAATGTGTAAAGACGCGCTCTGTCTCAAACAAGTCGACATGTCTGTTATTGAAAAATTCAAAATAATTGAAGTTATTTTCAGAAGTTTTTGAGAAAAATAGTCAGACCTTTTAAAGTTCTTTCTCTCGAGACCGCATTTTGGTTACAAAAATATATAATTAGGATAAAAACAAGGTAATAAATTATTAATTAATGATTAAAAAAGAAATTAAGTCATTTTTTTTCAAAATTTTAATGAAATTTTTTGTACTAAGATTGTTTTTTTTTTATTATTTTTGATTGCTTATATTGAAGAAATGGACAGGAACACTGGCTATCTCTATTTTTGCCCCAAGATAAATGTACGACCCCATTTGGTTGGAACCCAGAATAGAAAAAGCGATATATCTCGAAACGAGATCAGCGCCAAAGCATAAGAAAATATATATTAGAATAATGTAATTATGAATTTAACGTCTTACTGAAAACGCCTCTTTGAAAAATTACCATGGCAATAATAATAAAAAAGATAACTTGACTAAACTGTAAAAAGTTGCATTTCCTTTTGTGCGCAGCGCTTTCAACAGATGATGAATCTTTGGGACATATTCAATTTTAAAATCAAAATTTTTCAAGAAATTACATTTTATGATTATTTGTCTGTAAAAAAAAATATATTTGAAAATTTGCAACAGAAATAAAAACGCAGGAAACTGGACGGCAAGAATTACATTACTCATATATTTTCAAGGGCAGCAATTAATCTGAAAATAATTTAAATTGCAAAGAATATCAAAAGAAAAATAATTCGACTGCCTAGATCAGTCAGGCACTCAGTACTGAAAATTTTCTTTCTGCCTTCTTTTCTGCGAAAATTGGAGCTGCGTGTTGCTTATGTTTTTATCTATCGCAGAAGCGTGTAATTCCATGCATAATTGCTGTTTCATTGAGTGTCACGTGTTGCTCGGCATCGTATACTGCTTTGCTAATATCTGTAGAATTAATGAATTCTGGGCTAATTTATCAATCAGATTTTTTAAGTATAATAACCGCAACAATATAGCTCAAACTGATTTCGTAATCTATGCGTATACTTTTACGCACCTTGTCCAATTTTGAAGAAAAGCATTAAAAATCCCGACTTCCTGTCTCTAAATCAAATTTGTTTCATACCTTTTCCAAAAAGTTCTGATTCCCCCTCCAACAAGTAGTAGGAGAAAGTGGGGTAAAACCGGGTAGTTAAGGTTCGAAGGCCTAGTGCCTAAAATATTCGACAGAGAGCTTGTCAAATTTTATTAAAATATTCATTGTTTATCGGAGTACAATATATCTTTCCAGAAAAGTCGCAGTTTCATTTTTTGGTTGGTTTTACCCCACTGTAAACGGGTACACATGTTAACGTTATGGGAAATTAGGAAAACTGGATTTTCAGCTGAAAAGTTGCAATGTTTTTATTTTATATGACAATTTAAGAATATTAGTTACAAAATTCACATGTTAAGCAGTTGTCTTTTTCCTCCGCGCCACTGCAGCTTTCATGGGCACAGCTAAGACAGATATTACTTTAGGTTAACCCTTTTTCTTTATTTAAATTAAAAAATTCATCATTAAAATATAAACAATCAACGTCTGATGTGTTTTTATCGTCTTCAGCGGAATAATCATGAATATTGACTGTCCTGGTCTTACGCCACTTGGAGTACCCGGTTTTATTGGAGTAAATCCTTATTGTTTGATAGGGTATAAATCCTTAATGAACGTATAATAAGCTGGACTGAAAATGGTTTTTGAAAGTGTAATGATTTTTAAGTAAGGATAGTTTTAAATCAAACGAACATTAGAGAGTTGAAGTCTTAAAACTAATAAACCTTCACAGAAGCAGTGAATTCAACAGCTGCAACACGTCACTATGACTGTTCCTTTTTCTTGACTAGTAGAGTGAAATTCAGTATCTGTCCGCTAGAAAGAAGAACTAATATTGACAGAATCAAGTGTTCCCGATTTTACCCCACTGTCCCCTAAGCTATAAAATAAAACGATGTGTGACTTTATACTACTAAAATGTTAGACGAGATAAACCACCATTATTACACTATGAACATTTATGTTAGAATAATTTTATCTCATGTATCAGTGATTTTTAACCTGGAATACATGTTCCCCCTTCAGGGTATCGACTAACTTTCTATTAAACACATCACGAGACTTCTGATTTTGTTAATGTTCTTTGTGTATTAACTTCATGCTTTAATTAAAATCCATTACTCGAATATCAGTTGTTATTACCAACTATGTGACTTTATGAAAACAAAGAACGTATATGCGAAAAAAATAATACAAAATTTGTGCATATATATGTCTAAAAAGTTCTGGTTGGCCCTCTCTCAGGCAGTACGCTACAAAATGAAATAATTTATTATGTGAGTTTACACTATTGCAATGTTATGCAAGGTAAGAGCACCATTATTACAGCAAAAAAAAGTATATTACAATGATTTTATCCCATTCGTCAGTGCTTTTCAACCTGGAGTATGTGTATCCCTCTTCAGGGCATCGACTAAGTTTCAGATAACATATCTTGAGAGTTTTGATTTTGCAATGTTCTTTGTCTATGCATTAACTTGATGCTTTAATTCAAACCCATTACTCGAATGTGAGCTGTTATCAACACTGCAATTTATGAAAGCAAAGGACCTATATATGACTTATTTCATCCATGCAATTTTATAATAACTGCAAATTTTAGTCTCATGTACAAATAAGATATGATATAGACTATATGCGCAAGTTTACTGTGCATTATCAGGCGGTTTGTGAAGCGGGAAAGATTGAGGAACTGTTTTATTAATTGACATAGCTATCATGTATTCAGAAAATTTATAAGTAAAACTGTTATCAATTTCCATTAGAAATTGTATCTTATATCAACATTGTATGCGTGTCATAAATTTTATACTGTTTTCTTACTTTTTTAAGTACAAGCCTTAAATTTTATAATGTTTTCTTACTTTCCTAAGTAATATTTAAATTGAGTTAAGTTTGTTTATGGATTATTATAATGTGTTGGTAGCCTTAGCTTTTGCATATGAGGGACAGAGATTCAATCAAATCATATATAGGGACAAAAGCCAATATTATTTAAAATCTTCAAAAAGCATCCAAATGGAGGTGGGGAACTTTGCGAATCACTTTTCCCAAAGGGATAGACGTCTGAAAACAGTGGCGTAGCAAGGGTAAATGGCGCTCTGTGCAAAATATTATTTCTTTCTCTCCCTCATCCTTTTTAACTTTAAAAAGTGAAAAAAAACGCACTAATGTTATGTCTCCGAGCACCCAGTGACGGTTTTTCGCACAGTTGCCCGAGGCGCTCGCCTCGTACGTCAAAAAAGACTTTGGGGGCCTTAAAATCTGTTCGATTGTACATCGCAGTGCTAGGCCGACAGTGAATTTGCGACGTTGGATAGGATGGGAAAGGGCCTCAAAACAAATTTGTGCCTGTGGTCTGTTATTGTCAAAATCTGTCAATGCGAGCACCCCTCTCTCCATACATACACAGACAACTGGTAGTGCCCAAGGCATCTATAACCACTTGCCTTCCGCTCTTGGATCACTGTCTGAAAATATTTCATTATATAAAATTTTAGAAGATATCAGACTCTGTAAAACTGCTAATCGTCATTAACAGCCTTCTTTTCAATTTGTGCGCAAACTCAATTTAAAAAATAATATCATTCGGAAGTAAAATGCCTACCATCTTAATAAAAATCAATCAGGATAAAAAAAATTCCAACTTAAAGTCTTTAGAAGGATTTAATATTTTTATTGTTTTCACAAGCCATAATGGACAGGTTTTCTGCTTTGGCTGTTTACATTTAAGTGCCTGTACTACGTAATTCCGGTGTCAAGGGAATCTTCAAAGCGGAAGTCCAACATCCCAGTTGATAAAGTCAAGGTTTTTAATGTAAGTAAACAAACCAGAAAACTCGTTCATAAAAGGAAATGAATTTCCACATTTTCTTCGATTTTGCTGTTCCACATATTGAAAGAATATAATTAAGACACAAAAAGGTGGAAAGTGAAAGAATTCTTTTTATATCAGTCCTTGCGTTTAAATCAGAAAGCAAAAACAAACAACAGAAACTTCCAATAAAAATTGGAAGTCCGACATTTATTTTTAAATTTTTCGTTGAGGGGATTTTACTCATGGAGAAGGATTTTTTCTCCGCTCCTGTCAAAATGTTTTTTAAACCCAAAGGCTTCATTCAAAAATAACCGCTGGAGCATGAAGCGCCTGACACCAGAGGGCAGCACGTCGTTCCGAAAAAGAAAAGTGAAACTTTGCGCGAAGCATTTGTCATCTCGTCTTCGTTTGCTTCCTGAAAACTCGGTACATTTGCCCTCTAGCAGCGTTCGCGTAGACTCCGCGAATTATTAAAGGTATTTTTCCATTAGATGGATGACTGCGAGTGTCTGTGACCTGAAACACTTGGATTCTGTAGGTAAGCTTTTTTTTTTACTCTCTGAAGGCAAAACTGAAACTTTCTTCACACTTTATGACCGCTGAAATGGTAAAGTGCGACCCGTTTCTCTCGCGTAAAAACTCGCGAAACGTGTTTTCATTCAACCAGGGCTCTCAGAGATAACTTGAACCTTCGTGTTTCGATGTGCGATTGCCCAGGTGAGACCGAAACAGCTGATGTTGATTACTTTCTTGATAATTTTTAAAGTCATTCCAAACATTTTTATGAGTGAATTCTTTTTAAATCTAAAGACTGCTTAGTTTAGAAAAACTGAATAACAGTTTTGGAATCGCATTTTTTTTCTCTCCTGTCAAGCTTTTCATTTTCAATGCTGTTCAGATCTGTCATTGTTGATTGCTGTCTCAAAAATTGCGCCGTTTTATCACATGGTTGAGTTTTGATTTTTTTCGCGACGTATCATTTATTTACCATTTCTTGAAAAAAAATGTTCATAACTTATTTTTAAAATGTAGTCTTAATAAAATGTATTTTAACTGGCTTGTGAAATCTCGTGTAATGTCTATCGGATTATTTGTTATAAACGTAATTATACGGAATATTACTTTTCTGCATATATTGATTTAACTTATCATGATAAGTATTTAAAATTTTTTATTTGATTTGAATAACTTCTTTATTATTGACAGTTGTGTAAAATTATTTTTAAATAAACTTCCAAATTGCGTTTCATGGAAAGAACTGTTTGTTATCAGCTAGTAAAATTCTATTCATTAGAATATTACCGATTGTTTTTATAATTATTTAAGCAGAAATAAATTGGTTCTTAATTATTTTACGAAATGTTGAATTCTTAAAATATTCCATTCAGCCACTAAACTTCTTCGTTTTGAGCTTCATCTCATTATTTTTAATTTGCTTGTTCTAGTGCTACGAAATCGAGTATGACTTTTAGAGAAATGTTTACTTGTGATCTAATTTGTTTGTTTTTTCATTTCTTTTTTTCTGCTGTGTATTTCGCATGCAATAAAATGCTATCCTTTAGTTTAAAATAATATGCAAGATTTTATAATGTCGATCAAATTACCAACGCTACAAACTGTTATATTTTTAAGAAATTCAAACTACTGCTTTATGTTTTAAGCTAAGATCTTCAGTCTTATTTCGAAATGGGAAAAATTTACATTGAAAGTAAACGCTATTTAATTGACGTAATAGAAAAAAAAATTCGCAATTACTTTTAAATTTAAATGAATGCTGTGTATGTAATTTAACTAGGCTTTCAACATTTTATTTAAATTTGTTTTCTGTTTGCTTGCTTTTCTTGTTGAAAATTACTTAGAATAAACATGCCATAATGGGGTGAGGTCGCTAGACCTGATATCCAGGTTTCGCGAGTCTTTTCATGTTAAAGTGTTCGAATAAACTTGCTCAGAGGATCTTTACTGGAAATTAGGACACGAACTCAGAGTTGTGGGACTGATTCCAAGTCTGAAATTGGACTTTGTTTTTACTGGCATAAATTTAAATTTATTTTTGTAGATGAAGCAGACAGCAACAAAATTCTTGCTTTCACACTAAATTAATCTTTATTATGCTTCTAATAAAGTGCTGTTTTATCAAACAATCAAAGGCGTTGGTCTTTGAAATAAGATAAATAGATGCCTTTAATGAATATAAGTGCATCTCTTCACTGTTATTTAACAGATATATAAAACTTTTAAATTAGAATTTAATAACCTTATTTATTTATTTGATTTTAATTTTAAATATCATGAAAAAGTTCTTTTCCGTGAACAAGGAACTTATTTACTGTGGGATGGGGAAAAAAGTCGGATTCATTCCCTGATTTGAAAATTTTGCATGCAGTTATTTGATTCAAAGGTACTAAAAATTTGTGTCATAGAATCAGCCACTAGGAATCTTGCATAAACCTACTGTTAAAATTCCTAAAATCGCGTTTCGAATACATCCCTGTTCGGAATGAAATGTCGAAAATTGCCAAGCTGGGCCATCCTACAACTGCGGATAATTAAAACCTGAAACCGGCTCGAATTGCAGGTCAGTAATTCCCTATGCTTCGCTTCTTTACCACTCGAAATTGCTTTAACCTCCCATTGTTTACCAGTGCTTAATATTAATTTGAATAACGCTGAATCAATTAAGGAAGTATTTTAATCCTGGATGCGGAATATTCGATTAAGTCTTTTTCATCAACAAACAAATTCAGTGTCAAAAGGTTATTGGGTTTCTGATTAGATATTTTACGACGCATTGTTGATTATCATTTATTAGATAGTATGACCTAAATGCAGTATGAGTCATTGTATGTTGGATCGCGGTTGGAGTTCGTCACGTGCATTTCCTACATATCTTGTGGTTGAAAGATTAGAAGTCTTTCCAAAACTGTTTAATTTACAGCGCAAGATCTAATATTAACGCAACTCATGCTTGTTGCATCCTCAAAGCTCACTTTTATTTCAATTTTTGTTTTTTTTTATTATTTTTAACCATTTTCATTACTCATCGATTTTATGTGACAGTGTGTTTTGAATGTTATTTCAACTAGATTCAGATTAGATTCTTTGTTTAAAAGAATGCATGTAAAATTTGCAACAGTTTCGATCAATCGTTTTAAAAAATTGATGGAATTTTTTTACAGTATATTCAAGATATCTCTTGACACTTGGATGTCGCATTTTAAACACCATTCTAGACTCTGTATAGTTGACGTTTCTCGACTTCGATAGTTGAAAAAATACCTCCTTAGTTGTAACAAGTCGCAGATTAACTTTTCGAAAAATAATAAATTTGATCATATTTTAATGAATAATTATGCATCTAATTTTTCCGAGTGCAAAGGGCGAAATAATAAATTGTAATCAGGGGAATGACGAAAATAGCATGATTTCTTTTTAACATTTATGCTCATAGATAACTATTTTTAAAGCTGCTTTAAATTGATTGATTTATTAAAGGGGTTTTTATGGGATTTAAAGCTACAGAGGCCATCATCCCCTATTTATTCCAAAGTTCTTTTCAATCCGTAATCAAAAAAGAAACGAAAATTGCCATCAAAAGATGGGCTAAATTATTGCCGATCTGATTCGGTCAAGAGAAAAAAAAATGGCGCCCTCCTAGAAGGGCCTCCATATTATTTTCTCTGCTTTAAAACTTTAAATGCATTATCGAATAAGCAGCAACTGGATCCATCGGTTCATAGGTTTATCAGATACTTTTCTATCCTAAATGGCTGCAAATGTTGCTTCAGAATAAAATGTTTTAAAATTATCTATCGATGAAAGTTTTTATTTGAAAATTGAAGGATAGCTTCATTTTAGTAACCATTCTATGAAACGGCGCCTCTCTCAACTCTTTTATTCTCTCCCTCCTCTTATTCTTATCAGCAGATTATATTCTGTTGACTTTCGGAAGTCGGCATCTGTCAGCCACCAGTGACGTCGGAGGCGACGAGTCCTTTACTTTCTAACTGGTAACATCTGCCCCAGCGTATGGACAGAATCTATTATCGGGTTTCTTTCTATCTACAGATCTTTGCCACTCTGGATACATTGAAATCTTATTATTAGAAGCATTCCGATGAAGCAATTTGTTTAGTTTGGTTTAGTTACATTAACGTCCTGTTTTGAAGCAACACGAGGGCTATTTTGGGACGGACGTAAAATTTTGAACCGTGATCAGATGACGAGGACGACACCTGAGCTGGCACCCCCTATCCAAACTTCCGCACTACACCAGCGGGAGGACATGAACCAATTTGTAATGGACAGCCATCATCAGCATCATAATGCATGTATCAGTTTTGCCATCATGATTGGAAAGAGGAAGGCATGATTCTGTTAAGGAATATTAGTACAATATTAGGAAATTACTTCTTGTACAATATTAGGAAATTGTACAAGAAGTATGAAGGTGTAGATGGAAGGTCTTTATATTTTGGTCATCAATCCGGCAAAAATAATTGAACAAAATTGAAATTAGTAAAAATCGAACTTAAAATGAAATATATTTCCGCCATGTTTGCACCAAGTAAAAAATTTTTTGTGTGCGTGTGTTTTGTTCATAGTTACGAATTGGCTTGCTATGTATTTAACGCTTACAAACTTCTGTCGAAATTTTGTAGTGTTCTTTACTTTTATACTTAGCTCTCTGACCGTAGTAACGGTCATTGCAACCCTAAAGTACATGTTAAGTAAATGGTTATTCATAGGATGTTCCGATTAGAGGGTTACGTATGATTTTAGAATTTGTGAAGGTATCTAATATTCAAGAAAAGTTTTTTTTAAAAAAATCCCGTTCTTCTAAATGTTACTTTTGAGGTTTTTCAAAATCCATTTTCTCATTTTCCCAATAATATATTTTTATCACATCAGTAACCATGTAAAATACATTTTGTGAAATGTTAAATTTTCGTCTTGTTAAAGTGCGAAAATTCCCGACAAAAAACTGCTTACTGTAGTTAATATAAAAACTAAGTTATAAATTGCGCTCCCTTCGGCTTTACATAATCTCTACTTTCCCTTAAATCTTGAGCAAAAACGGTCCTTACGTTGTGTGGCATGACATTATATAGGTAGGGGTGCTGGCTCGAGTGTCGTTCTCGTCATCTGACCTTGGCTGAAAATTACGAGGGTCATACAGAAATAAACCTCTTGTAGCTTCAAAGGGAACGTTAAGCTAACGAAACTTGCTCAGAAACAAATCGGATACCAGCATCCACGGCTCATTTCTACCTGATGGGAGGAAAAGTTCACATCCCAGTCGCATGATGCGGTAAGAGAAAAATGTTCGGTTGAAATCTACAAGTTGGAACACACTTAGTAAAACGGCGCCAAGTCGCCAAAGCAAGATGGTAAACAAACGTGCATCGGTCACAGTTAAAAGTTAATCGTTTAATCTTTTTTCGAACCCATTGCGTTTGTGGTTTGTCGTTGCACTATCTCCCGTTTTAAATGTAAAATTTCAACAGAACTACTAGCTTTCCTAGCTCATTGAATGTACGGAATCTGTTACTTCTAATTATTCTAATGAAGCAGGAAAAATAGCGCTCGCGATGGCTGCGGCATCTGAAGTGGGCACCGGGCAAATTTTTTTAACTTAGAAAAACATCAGCGGCTTCGCTTTCAGTAAAGTGGGATCCTAGTAGCTTCGCTAGCTTAGTGAATGTACGGAATCAGCTTCTTTTAATTACTCTAATGGAGCAGCAGAACATTTGCCCTTAGTAGCGTTCAAAACAAGTACAACTTCAAAAATTCCATGCAAAAGATTTTTATTACAAGGCAAAGAAAAAATCTCTCAATTTATATGATCGGAAAAATATATAATCACTAAATAAACCCAAGTTCTATTTGTCATTTATTTACTAATTGAAACCATACTAATTAAAATACATTTTATTATTTAATTAAAAATTTAATAAATATTTTAAGTTATTTAAAAATCCGCGTAGTATGTAAACAACTCAAATCACGCAAAATGCTTGCCATGGCGTAAGCAATCTAGCCGATGGGTTGCCAATGGAACTAATCTTCTCGATTCCTCAGGTAACCATATTGGCGATGAAATCGGTGTGTTCCAACTTGTAGATACCAACCAAATGTTCAAGTCAACTGCAAAGGAAGCATATTATACTTAGGATTTTGAGCTTAGCTGTAATGTGTTTTTTTCCCTTTTTCTTTGTGTGAGTTCTCTCAAGGGAGGAGGGGGCATCGGCTTAAAAAGCAATACGGTTCGCTGTTCAATAATTAAGGGGTAAAGGGTTTGATTCCTTTCCAACATATCGATTAAGAAGTTATTACATACGTGATGTGTTTGGAATATTTTTATTGATTCGCTTTAGTCTTTAATTTTCTCAAAATAAACTTTTTAAATTGTAGTTAATATTTTCTGCTGATTGGAACGCGAATCTTGGTGTTTTTTTATTCTCGAACTGTGGCATTTGTTCCCAATATCATACCAAGACCAATGACGATAAAATACTGCTCGATATCTTAATAATCCATTGCCACACACGATGGTCGTCCAATTTCCAATAGAAAAGTATGTGCAAGAACTAAAAGTGTACGGCAGTGGGAGATAGTGAACATGGATATTTTAAAATCCGTTTCATATTTCCCAGACATGAATATTGACAATAGGGGATTGCGGAAGGATTGATTTCGTCTACCAAACAAAAGATCGGTTAGCGAGGAAAAGAATATGGAGGCCTTTCTAGGAGGGTGCCATTTTTTTTTCTCTTGACCGAATGAGATCGGCAATAATTTTAGCCCGTCTTTTGATGGCAATTTTCATCTCTTTTTTGATTACGGATTGAAAAGAACTATGGAATGAAAAGGGGATAATAGCCTTTGTTGCTGAAAAATCCCAAAAAAACCCAATCAAATTAAATCAAATCAGTTTGCGACAAATGCAGCCTGAACAATTGAGAAAAATCTATCGTGATTTTTCTGCAGAAAAAAGTAGCAGGCGGGAAATCGTAGAGCTGACGTAAAATCCGGGTTTGTTTAGCGCTTTCGGTGTAAAGAATTTGCAAGAACGATACTAGAAAAAAGACGCACTTATTAGTTGGAGTTCCCCCCTAGCTTCTTTTCCTGCAAACGAAATAACAGCTGTTAGTTAAATTCGGAAGTGGGTATTTTTAACTACTGGTGAAAGATAAGATTTGAACGGATTTTTATAATAGAATGATCTTAGATAGATTGATTTTTCTGTACGCAAGTGTAGCCATCGTAGAATTCCACTGGCGTGCAAATTAATCTTAATTTGATCTGTGGCGTCATGTGGGATATGAACTTTGAGAACGAACGCCATCGGCTTAGTAAGAATTGCCCAAATCTATATAACCTTCGTCTTCCTGTGATAATCGTATCCGCGTAATGTGCTTTAATCCTAAGTAACAGTTTGACGTCCATGTGTTTGATTGAAGCGGATGACGAAATGATCGTATCTCGATCTTTCTATCACTCTCGAATAGATGACGGAAATTATGAAAGGGATGTGCGAAATATTTTTAAAGACAAGAAAGAATAGAAAATGGAACTATATTATCTGTTTCTGGCGATATTTAAACTCGGTCTGGATGAACTGTTTGATCGCGAGCATTCGTTCAACACAATTGTCATTTTTAAAAAAACTGAAAATCTCCATTTTTCTCTTTTGTGATTTTGCAAAAAAAAAAACTCGGTGGTTTGGTGTTACAATTTGCATTATCAAAGAATCTTGTTTCTAGTCTTTTTTGCACCGAAGTGTTAGATGTAAATAAGTCTTTGTCGGCATGATTTTTAAGTTGCTGAATCAGGCCGTGTGCCAGCAGTAGTAGGAAGGTGCCTCGGGTGTCGTCTTGAATGCCTGACTACCTGGGGCGAATCATGGGTACATGGCGCCTGTAGACAAAGATAAATTTAATGCGTTCTTTACCAATACGTACTTAAATATTCAGATGCATTACAAACATAACAGCCAAATGTAAACATTCTTCATATAAAATGTTTTTTTTTTAATTAAACATTTAAATTGTACAAAAAAGAAACATTTTTCAGTAGCATTCATTAATCTTAAGCATCAATATCATACATTTCCAGTTATAGTTAAATACATGTTGCAATTTATTATTTATTAAGAGAGGCGGAAATTCGAAGAACAAGTCGACTTAGGGTCACTTGAATATTAAACCCGGCCTTGCTGGCTACTGTTCAAAATTGCGAGATTTATCTCCAGTAACTAATAAAATAGCTGCTAAATCAAATATTAATTTTAAAAAATCAAACGAGCGTATAATTTCGGGTCAGCCTAGCTTTAAAATTGTCATATGATTTAAAAAACAGACTTCGAGTACTTCCCGACTGAATCTATATTAAGGCATGTTACGTAAATACAAAAACATTATATTTGAAATGAAATTGTCTAGAATATATTTATATGCTTGAATGCATGTAACCTTAAATTCTGAAACTGATCAACTTGAATACCGTTGTTCATAATCACGTAGGGAAGAATGAGAGACTGAATACTTTTTTGAATACTGTCACAAAAGTTGATTTGCCTTTGCCAGACGCCGCCGTAAACGGAAGTCAATTCGATTCAAGATTTGTCGTGTGCTTTAGGTTGCTACAAATTCAGTCTAAAGTGGTTTCAGTGTCCTCATGTTGAAATTTAGAGTGAGATACCGGCCGGAGGGCTGTATTCATTATCTAAATCATACCAGAGAAGGACGAAACCTGTCCCCAATCTATTCAAAACGGGATGGCTACCCATTAATAAAAAAAATAAGCTTCCTCCAAACATTTCTGTCTCTTTGGGGCCTCTAGAGGAATGATTTAGCATATATCTTTTTTTTTTATCAAAATGTCGTGTGTCAAATTTGCCAAAACATTTTATTGATGCAAACACTTTTATAGGTTAGCTACATCTGATCTTGTATGTTGTCGCAAAATGCTGTATGTCTCTAGTGATTCCAGCTGTTGCATCAAAATTTCCTGTGTTTTTGACATACGTCATTTTGATATAACAGCGACAATATGTAAACTTCTGACCCGGTTTGAAAAGCTCAAGGTCTATCTTCCGTATCGAGTAGCGCAGCTGTAACCTGATGCCTCGACCTAGTAGCAAATGTATGAATTTTTAAGTGAAGGACTGAGATACCGTGTGCTTTTCAGTTAGCATAAATTATGTGAATAATAAAAGTTTGCTGTATTCTACTTAAGGCGAAGTTTTGTGTTCTAGTTACAATCTGTCACCAGCCCGATTGAATTTTAAAAAGTATTGCGATTGATTTTTCAGCTTTGTTAACAACTTTTTGTGTTCTTACACTGTTAACTTGAGCCTTAATGTTTCAAATGAGAGGCAGATGCTGAGAGACGAGAGAAAAAAAATATTTTGCGTATTGATCTCGATTGCTAATCTTTGGTTGATTTGCATTCAACCAAACTAAAATGGCTTTAATTGATGCTCACTTTTCAGCTTCCTGTTCTTTTTACGCCTCGTAATAAAAATAAATCGAATAATTTTTTATCCATTCGATAACTAAAACCTATAAATATCGGATTGTATCCTAAGTTGTAGACTGACTCAAGGCCTTGGTGTCATTAACAATCAAAGGAAAAAACCTCGGCCTCGATAAGAAAAATCGGAAGTCGTTATTGCATCAAAAGAAACTTCAAACTGTACGCTTGTTAAACGGTTCGACGGTCTAAGGTGATTCGGCGACATATTACCAAAAGAAACCGCAATGGCATTGTTCATATTGCATATGTAAAATCCCTGTCCTTCTCATTTTATTATATTATATTGTTATTATATTGTGTTATTGTGCACTTGCAATCTTCTATAATCATCTTGTGGGTTATTATAATCATTCGACTGAGTGATCGTATGACATAATCATTCGGTAGGATCTTTTGTTTTTCTTCTTGAATCGGATATTTACATTTAAGTGGTTTTACTCAACTTTTATACCAGTGAACCAGCTTCGGTATATAAATACTTCTTGGTACTTATTTATATTTGGTACTTATTTATATTTGGTACTTTGGTACTAATTTTTTATGAAAATTTCCGCATTGATATTTCATCTGTATACTAAACGTTGATGCGTGGTCGCTCCGTAACAGAGTTCCTGCTTCTCTGTTGGAGCTCAGAGTAGTCTGGTTCGAGACCCGATTTCACCGAAGATCCGACGTGTATATTTCCCTGGTGCACGTTAAATCCGTCGGGGTCACCCTTAGGGTGGCAAGGCATTGAGGTTTGGAGAGTGAGGTGTCTACTCTGGTGTCGTTTTCGCCATTTGACCACTATATGAAACCACAATGTCCGCCTCAAAATAACCTGCGTGTAGGTATCTTCAAAACGGGATGTTAATCTAGCTAACCATTTAACTGTTTACAAAAAAATTACTTTTTTTTTAAATTTCCAGTCTGGGTGGACTTCAAATATCATGCTCTTTTGGGATAAATAGATATCCGAGATTAGCGGAATAAAATGAAATTCACCATGGAAGTCGCCATTACTACCCAGATTGCAAAGTTGAATTTCATACTGCTCCATATTCCGAAGTATATTAAAGTCGGTTTTGAGATAATTAACACGTTGCCGCTCACTCTGAAATCGTTGATGGACGACAAAAGCAACTTTTTTCTCGTTAATTAGTTGATTCTTGGGGAGTTCGATGAAGATTTCAAACTTACAGAATAAAATTGTTTCTAACAAATTTTTCTAAAAAATGGCGGACGTCTATAGACGTCATTTGTCTTTAATATCTCTATTTCGCTGATAGACAAAAGACGGCTATCGACTTCTTGGTAGCTGTGCAGATTAAAACGATAATTTTTTGGGAATATTTTAACAAAAAGAAATATATATACTTTTAAAAGTTTTTTTTTATTTTTCACATTAATTCAGATAATTTGAACTCATTTAGATTTTTCTGTAATACAAAATTAAAAAATTCAAGAATAAACACTTATATTAGCGTAACAAAAATTCAAAGATAATTTAGATACAAAATTCAATTTTGAGAAACATTTGTGAGGGAGCGTAAATGATAGGCGATCTTAATGATAAATATTTCATCATTTATTTTTGCCAGAACCAAGAAGACTTTCAAAGGAAATAGATTTAACATTGATATACATTTTAATAATTTATTTATAATACTGAGAATATAGGACGGCAATAGCCGTCATTTGCATCTACTATCCCAAGCATTGAACGTCTATAGACGTCATTTACGTCAACGTGTTAATGTATTTTTACGGTATTATTCTTCCTATAAAAAAATTTTTGATGCAAATTTTGAAATCTATTCATCTAAAAACATTCATTAGTATTTTTGAAATATGCGTTTTACTGCATTTCTTAGTAACGGAAAAAAATATAAAACTGCTTTTTTATTTTTCAGTTTTCACAGAAATGGTATTCGACATTACAGGCAGTTTCGAAAATTATTTGGTTGATGTAATTGCTGCAAACATCGCGTGGAATGCGACAATACGTTTTTTGTTTCACCTTTAATTTAAATACGGATGATTTTTCTCGTTTTTATTTCTGAAAGAGGTGTTAGAACGCAGTTCCGTGTTATGTGTGAGAAAATGTCATATTGCTTCATCGAGTAGTTTCATTGCATTAAGCAAACTGTATACTGGCTATTGAAAGAGAAAATTGGTGAGTGAATTGAAATACTTTTGTTGCTTTTACTGAAAATTGGCAACTCTGTTCCTCTGTATTCTGAAGCAAATTTTGCTATCATTGCTCTCGATTCCCTACTTCACACCAATTCTAATTCTGTACCTTAGAGGTAAACTATCATATGTTCAGTTTTGCTGATTTTGATGTTTTAATCGTATTTGCAATATCCCGACCACATATTCGGATGGGTATCGTAGCTGTAGGCAGAAAAAAGAAAACCGCCGTCAAAAATAAGATATAGAATGCGATGCATTGCGCTCTGAAATTTTCTTTGGCTCTCCTGTAAAATGTTAAAATTGTTAAGATAGTTCACCTCTGACGCACAGAATTATAAATTTAGATAAAAACCAGACAACGATAAGTTTTTTATGTTCCGTTTTCGTTTTGAGGGAGCAGAGTTTTTGTAGGATTTGAAGCACCGTGCTGGAAAAGTTCGAGTTATTATTGGATCTTTTTGTAAGCTTTTCAACTGTTGACGGATTTTAAGCGCAGAATGGACTCGATTTATCATCGCTATTTTGGGAGAATCCTTCTTCGCACTTACTACTATTAAACGTGGTGTCGTCACACTGATTTGCTCTTAATCACCTGTATGACGAAGCTTCGTTGTCGAGCCATTTGCGAGACAGCTCGTCTGACTCATTTAGGTACATCATCTAACTTGTCACTATAGGTGGCCGACAGTAAACATACACTGACAATTTTATTTTCGCTGTACTTCAGGGACATTTTTGCTGTGGTAAGCTGAATTCTTTTTTTAAAAAAACACATTAAGTCCGTGTTAAATATTTAGGAGCTGTTGTAATTATATTTTTCTTTTGTCCCTAATGCTTGTCAAAACTCCGAAACTGTTAGAGCAAGGCTTCTTAAACTGGTGTACGGACCCAAAAATGGGATCGCATTGATGAATTTTGAGTCACAGTAACTCTGAAAGAGTATGCTTCTATATAATTTTTCAGTGTTCGCAAACAAATATAATTTAGGAAGACATCTCTATTAAAAACATTTAATTGAATTAAAAAATAACAGTGTTTAACCTAATTTCTTTTATGTTTATCGAAAATTATTAATTTGTCGATTTTATTTTTCAACAGATAAGTACAATTTAGGTCGCGCAAAGATTTATTATTTTTATTTTCCATCAGAAATGGGGCCGCGAAGATTTTTTATATCCGAGAAGAGGTCGCGAGTGAAAAAGGTTAAGTAGTTCGAATTTTTAAAGCAAAAGAAACCCCGCTTTAGTTTGGTTTTCTATTCTTTGTTATATTTTTAAGACTTAGACCATAAATAACAAAAGAAAACTAATATTTAAATATGAAATATGTAAACTTAAATATGATGCAATTAATTTTGATTTTGATTTGTCGAAATATGTGACATTGAATAATGAAATCTTGAGTATTTTTGCCTCTTTTTCATTTTGAAAAGCTGTTATTTTAATACTGAAATTTCTCCCTATTGTTGATATTAATGTATTTGGTTTTACTGTTATACGAAGTATGTCTAGAAAATGTTGTAAATTGTGAGCAAGAATTTTTTATGTTAATTATTCAACTAAACATTGCATGATTGTAACATTAATATCCTTCCCTGGAAAGTTTTATGGGTTTGTGTAAAATGTACAGCTCCCATGTGCGTACTCATTTTAATTATAATTCACTTTAAAAACCAGCGGGATAGTTCGAACCTTCGACTTTCTTGTGTACTTCCATATTGGATTTAGCTTCGCTATATGCTGTAAAGCAAAGGTTCCCAACCTTTTTTCCCTCGCGTACCCTTGATTTGTCCTTTTATTTTCGCGTACCCCTTCTACCATATCCAACTCCCCCTCCAACCACCTGTCGATACAAAGAAGTTTTTATCAATAATGTTAAGGGCCTAAATAAGCTTAAGAGTCGAATGACTGAAATTTATAAAATTTTGCGGGACTTATTTTTGATTTTATATTTTATTCCATTTTTACAATAGTATTAGTTCAACGCTATAACAGATGAAATCAGTATTGTAATAATTTCGCATTAACTTATAAGGATAGCTAAAAATTACACCACCTTTTGCTTTTTTTTTTCCTCTTATTTTGAGGGTAAGTTTAGTACTTGCACAACTTTTACTTTTTGCACGAACTTGGGGGAACAAAATTCTGTAACTTTTTTAATCCCTTATATTTTCTTGTGTTCGCCATTACCGGCTTCGAGTTCACGTACCCCCAACTGGTCCTTCACGTACCCCCAGGGGTACGCGTACCACGGGTTGGGAACCTCTGCTGTAGAGAATCGATCTCTCTACAGTAGAAAAGTACCTCCTACCGTCCACGGATTTTGTTCAGAATTTGACACAGGTTTCCAATTTCGGTGATAAACTTTTTGTGTCCAATTTCATTCGTCTAGCTCTTTCCATTTTTGAGTTGTCGTATTTGCAGGCAGACACAATTCCAAAAATCGTTTTTCTATAACTCTTGGGGAGGTTTAAAATGCAGATTCAATAAAATCCCGGGGTCGAATTGTTTGATATTTTCAGTACTTTCCCTTTTGTATACTTCGTATACAAGAAGTTTCACAACAGTTTTCAAACATCGCTTCTACGTCAGCCATTTAATCGTATGATGGATATTAAAATTTGTCTGAATCCTCATTTAAACTCAAAATTTAATGTTGCGTAGTGCATATTAAGAGAGTCATTGAATGCACATGCTGTTTTTACAGCTTTTTTCGGATTTTGAAATGATGTCGCGTGGGAGGAATTCGCATCTTTCATGAGATTATGCTTCGGGTTGTGCTACGCGTGATTTTTAAAATTGTTTGAATTTAAGTGTAAAATCGTGAGTAAATGCTTTAAATTTTCTGTTTTTAGTTAATCAACAGTATAATTTTTTTTTTGGATACTGCAGTTCCTATAAACGGCGTCAGAAGCAGTAAATCTATAATATGTTGAATATGTATTTCATTATTTTGCAAATTATTGCATCTGCAATAACTAAAGTTCCTTTCTTGCTGGTTAAAATCATTCTACTATACATCGAAATAATTTTAGCAAAAGTTGCGTTTCAAACAATTAGGATGTTAAGAAATCACGCCTCTTCTGGCCGAAATTTCTATGAGAAATGACTTTATTGAAGAATCTGGCACATTTGTCTGTCGACATTTGAATTCTTATTGAAAACCTTTTACACGAATGCGTTATTTCAAAGCACTTCGTATAGATTATAAAAATCGATGACTACATTTTAAGACGGAATTTTAAAAAACCCTGAAAAGTCTCGCTTCTGTCGCTGGTGAACGACGCGTCTCTAAATGCGTTAAAGAAAGCTTGTGATGAAGTGGTGAAAGACTTTAAACTGAAATCCTGTTACTACAGATACGTGCCATACGCGAAGAGTCTCGTTAAGTCTGTCCGGTGATTAATCTGTTAATGTATGTCACAGTTAATCCTGTTACTCAGCTTCGCATAAATATTGTCATTTAATTTCTCCTAACTAAATGAATCAGCTCCACGTGAAGGAGATAGAGTTCATTGTCCTGTGTCCAGGAGACGGACTTCTTAAATTCATCTTTGGTATTTTGTTTCGTTTCAGAAAACAGGTTTGTGTATTAAGACTCGGTGTACAATGACCACAGACGTATGGACTTACGAAATGGGGTCATCTAATATCGAAAACTTAGTTTAACTTATTAACATAGTTACTTTATAAAGCGTTGAAATCTTTTTTTTTTTTTTGAAAGGGGGAGCATACGTAACTTTTCTTGGAAATCCTTGTTGGATCTATTTGTCGTAATATGCTTTATTATAGAGAAGAAATAGTCATTTTCTTTTAGTGTGTATTGTTAAATTATTTTATTAAAACAATGTTTTTGGTGTTTTATGATATTCTAAGTGGTTTATTGCATGTTATTTTGTACGCGCAAATATTTTACTGTTTGTTTTTCGAAGATATGTGTGAAGGAAAGAAAACAAAGACTTGAACACTGAAAAAGCAGTCCAGCGTCAAATTAAGCAGCTAGAGCCGATTGAGGTTTAAATAATCGTTGTATAAAATAGTTTTTAATTGTTCAGTGGGAGTTTTTAATATTTATTGTGAATAATTTTATATGTAGGCTTTAGATCATGTTTACTTTCCAAAAGTCAGGTAAAATGTTCCATTTGCAGATGGAATTGAGTATGTTCTATTTATCTATCATGAGTTGCCGATTTTCCCAATATAAAAAAATGACTAATAAAGTTATTGAAGTATGTCGAACATTATTTTAAATTTCGCCTAAATAACGAAAAATTATCCTAATTGCCTAAAATTGTCTAAATAGCTAAAAATATTTGAAAAGCCTGGAGTTGGTGGAAAAAATAGAACTGAAACTAAGTAGTAAATAATTTTCTTCGATTTCGTCTGAAAAGTTTATTGTTCTGCTAGAAAAATCCTTGCTTTAAGAAAATTTCTATCCACTAGAAACCGCATGCAATTTTACTTTTTCCATACCCTTATTATTACCTTTCTGTCTTTCTATCCCTCTGTCATCTAATGATGGGACTGTCTCTCCCAGAAGAGTAAATGTACAGAGTAGAGTAGAAATAGAAACATTGAGACGTATGTTCGCTAAAAGCTGCTCTGTCTCTAATTTATCAATGTACTGATAGAGTTGACACTGCAGGGCGAGTCGACTCCTTTATTTACTCTTAGGTAATAACTTTCGTATTGTTTAGCGAGCTGTTTTATTCTCTAAAAATAAGTGGACTGTTCAAATATGCATAAAAAAAGCAAATAGTTGGAATGTAAGAAATAATCTGAACCGACTGTTTTTTCAGTGATAGTTGTCACTGAAGAAGTCGTGAAAACAAACTAGTTCGTTAGTTCCCTTAACTAGTGGGAATTTTTGCTATGGCTTGACAGTGGCGAATCCGGGGGGGGGGGGCCGCTATCGGGCTGAAGCCCCCATAACTAAACCAAAATTCTTGATTTTATTTTAAATCACTACAACTGTTTGTTCTTAATTTTCATTTTTAAAAAGTAATAAAATCGTGACAACATTGCTTTCTGGCTTGACAGGCTCGAAAATTTCCTACTTTTCTAGTCATCCCACTTGTACTTGTAAAGTTGATGCGGTCGAAGACATTTTTTGGCTAGTTACTTCATTGTATTTTTTTATTAAATTATCGAAAATATTGTAGTGTTCTTTGTGATTCTTATTGTCAGGTGAGGAAAGTTAAAATGTTTTGGTTTACATCAGCCATGAGGTTTGACATTCGTCACGACGATACAAAATTTTTATGACCTCAGCCCCCCCCCCCCAAACCCGAATCCTGGACGCAGACAGATATCTACTGTATCAAGCTTCTTAGTAAGACATTTTAAATCTCAATAAAATGTGTTGAAAAAGATAACACTGAGAATTGATTTTCGATTATAGTTTAATGCAGATAAATATAATAATAATATAGATATAAAAATGTAATTTACATTTTGAGTTTACGCACAAAGTAACAGTATGTAACTTGAATGTGAAGTGGCCGGAAGAGTCCCGAATTTCTGCTTTGTCCTAGATTTTAATTAAATGTCCCGGATTACCCCGTTTTTTACCTAATAGGTAAATATTTCGTATTAAAAATGGATCAACTTCATTTAATTTTTATAAAATTAACTTTTGAAGAATTCGCTTTCCCAAATTTTACTGAACATGAAATATGGTCATCCAACTAATGTGGATAAATCAGCCTGAAAAAAAGAACTAAAATTATTAGCAAGTGAAATCGTTAGTACCCCCCTCCCCAACAAATCTTCCTGGTTGTTGGCACGGGTTCTATAGGATTAAAATTCAAAAAATCTGGTTACTTTATTTTAAGCCATGAAACCCTAATAAACCAAACAATACCCATCATTTAGATTCTTTTATTTTTATTCCAACGCGGCTCGGACGCCGCGGTGGCCTAGTGGTTTCGGCTTTGGGGTCGGAGGGTTCCAGCTTCGAAACCCGATTTCACTGAAGATCCGTCGTGTATTGGGCCTGTTGCACGTTAAATCATACGTACGGGGCAAATGTCCTTCCGTTGGTGTGGTGCGGAAGTTTGGAGAGGGGGTGCCAGCTCGGGTGTCGTCCTCGTCATCTGACCGAGGTTCAAAATTAGGAGGTCTATCCCAAAATAGCCCCCGTGTTGCTTCAAATTGGGACATTAATGTAACTAAACTAAACCCAACATGGCTCGAAGGGTAATATTTGTTGCATAGAACTCTATTAGCGGAAGAAAGAGAAACCTAATTCTATCATGCATAGACTACTGTTAAAGTCAAATTTCGATGTACCAGTCGGCATTCTAAATACGACTTACTGTAGACAAAACTTTCTATATAACAGCCGGCAGATAGTATGGAATATTCCATTTTAAGCAAATGTATGTAATAAAATCAATATATAATAAGATATATGTAATAAAGTTACTTTAGAAAATGACTTGCTAGCATCCAGCAAAAGTAACTTCTAGCAACAACAAATGCGGCTCTAATTTATTAAATTAGCTAGATGAAGCTTATCATTACTATACTACAACAATCTGAAAATCAGGATATACTGCACCAATATTCATCCTAACAATTAATACTCTTTTTTAAACTCGGTGAGATTTTGTTGCAAGTTTGCTAGTATTGGCTCTGGTACAATAACCCACTGATTTTGCATCAGTTTGGCATTCATTCCTATTTGTTAATTTCTAACCAGGGGTGTAGTGGAGCCGGAATGCCGTTCTGGCACTGCTTTTTTACGAGAAGTAAGAAAAAAGTGTGAAAATATCCTAAAAAAAGCTCGATTTTTGTCACCCAGGTTAGAGCTTTCCGGCATTGCTTATTTTGCGACTACACCACTGTTTCTAACGTTTCAGTCTCGATTAAGAGAACACTTAGTTTCCACTCATTTACAAATATACGAGTCGAATAAATCGTCGAGATTTATTCGTTGTCTTCTCCAGTTATCTTAGCATTTGCATTCTTGAATTGATAGTTGCCTATCTAATTAATATGTGGTGTGGAAGGGCTTAAATAAGCGGTGACAGGTTTGGTAAATGATGCATCCAATTGGAAAACAAATTCGTAATAGACTATCAAGTTTCACGTTCGGTATAAATCTTATTATCTTCATTTAAATTAATGATTGCCATTATTTGTGACATCTCGTATTTAATAGATATGACTCGGCTTGCGTTTGCAGAGAAAAATAAAAACTGTTACAAAATTTCCAGATGTATTTATTATCGATGCTATCGTTCAAAACTTTTTAAACAATAAAAAAATACACTCGGAGATAAATTTGCTTATCGATGTTATCTTTAATTCAGTTTAAACAATAAAATGGAAATAAACATCCTGAGTCTGTGGTTTTAAAACCATGGGTATTTTCTGTGAGAGTTTAGTTTGGTTTGATTAACGTCCCATTTTGCAATTACTCGAAGGCGTTTTAGGACGGTTCTCCTAATGTCGAACCGTAGTCAGATGGCAATGACCTAACTTCAGCTGGCATGTCCCTCTTCAAATTTCACATCAAAGGGAGAACGCTTGACCCTGACAGATTTGACATACACCAGACCCGTGTACATGACGGCAGAGTTTTAGTGGAATCGTATCTCGAACCCACGACCTTCCGAAGTAGAGACTGCGCCAAAAGGCTACCATTGCCCTATACTGTGAGAGTTCATCGATCGTCAGGATGTTATATTTCCCCGCATGTGTCGAAAATTTGATGAATCCTTTAAATTATTGGTACTTTTCCGTTAATGGAACGCCAATCGTCGCCAAATTGAAATGTTGGCGTTATTCCGTTTTGGAGACAACATTCATCACTAGGGTTGCTAGAATTTTGCTAAATCTAACGACAGGTCGTCAAATCTTCGCGATCATTCGCTACAATTTGGTGTGTTTTGTCCTGCATTCTGTTGGCGGAAAAGTGCCAAATTATTAAAGCGAAGTCAATGAAAATACAGGGTGTATACAAATGAAGTGACACATTTCAAAAACTGATATAAAAAAAACTAAAAATGTTAACAACGAATTTTTTTTTAAATGAGAGCGCATCTCAATTTTTTTTCAGATACGCAACATGCCATTTCGGTGGTCTAGGGGGTCGTAAATTACTGGAAATCAAAAAATTTGTTTCGAGCCATTTATCTGAAAAAACATTAAAACTGAAAGAAAAATAAAAGCATGTATTTGTAGGGAATTTTACGCTCTTTAATTTAATTCACATGTAGTGTGAAAACTGAAGAGTTTTCGTGATATTCAAGAAAAACTAAAAATAAGAAACCAGAAAACACACATCGGCTTTGCTGATCGGTAGCCATTACGTACGGAATTTTCTCGCTGTAACAAATTTAGAACGGTATAACGCCGCGTTACCTATCTGAAAAAAACTTTGAGATGCGCTCTTATTTTAAAAAACTGTAGTTCCAACATTTTTAGGTTTTTTATTTATTAATTTTTGAAATATGTCACTTCATTTGTGCGCACCCTGTATTGTATTTTATTTCATGGTTATCGCTGTATCATTAAACGATGAAATGAAGAAAAACTTCATGTAAGCAAGAAGCTACATACAAATGAGCTCGTATTTTGATTTCGCTTGAATTCGAGAAATTTATAGGCTGAGAAATATAACCCTGAATTTCCCTTAAAAAAATGTCTCAATTCCAAAAATGTATTTAAAAAAAAGCAATGTTTAGCTGAAAATTTCATTTTGAAACTTAATTTTTACTTTCGTTTGGAATTCTGATAGATTTTCTTCCGAACGCTTGCTTCAAAACTAAATGATATACGATATTTTATTTAAAATCTCCAACATCCTTCTCTGTTGTGCGTGAGGTTTATTCTATTTTAGAATACAGCTACTTGATTTTCCACATATTGCGGTTGTTCTCTTAAGGGTTCTTTGATTTGAAACAAAAGTCTTGTTAGTCTGTTGTCACGCACTAAAATCACGACGTACTCAAGCGTTCAACGAAAAATGCAATCTTAAGATTTAGAGTGGAATAAATGAATGCCTTAACTCTTTCAAACAAGAGTTTGGAAAGGTTCCATAAATATTCATTTAGTATTATCGTGCTGCCGTAAAAAGTTGTGAATCGAGTTTTAGACGTGTATCTGTCGAGGTACTCATGCTTAAAAGTGTGTTTTAATCCTCCTTTGTCCAAATTATTGCTTCAAGCAGAAAAGGTTCTACTTCATCTGATTGTCCCATATTAATTTGATTGATTTTCCGGCTTAGTGTCCCTTTGAACTGTTTATGACGACCATCGTTATTTTCGGTAATGGTCAGATGAGGAGCATAGTGCTTTAGTAAACAAAGCATCTTCAAACTTCTATACCACCCTAACGTAGGCACATTTCGACCAGCGCAGAGACACTGCAAACGCAACATACACTCGGTGGAATCGGTATTCAAGCCAGCAATGAAATCCTTTCTACTAGGCTACAGTAAGTATCGTCAGTTTAACGAATACAAAAGGCCCGAGGTGTATCAAATCTTAGTTTGTATTTTCTTCAAATCTAATTTGTTACTACTAAGTCACTGAATTATTTTCGCAGTGATATAAGAATTTTGCGTAACTGGTAGTGATAATCTGGAAGTTAAAATAACGCATTTGAAGATACAAAGTGAAATATAAAATTTAGACTGGAGAGAGAAAAACACTTAATATGGATGCTCTCATTAAATACTACAATCGACTTTGTAGGTGCTCTAAGCTAATATAATTTTAAATTCTTTTTAGTTTTTAAAGCTTAAGATATGTATGTTTAATTTGTTAAAATCTGAACTTGTTTTCACGTTCTTTCAAGAACGCTGATAAACTTTCCGTGAACTTCATAGATCCCTTTAGTTAATCAAAAACATGTACATAACTTTACAGGTGATTTTGTTTTTAAGCCGGTGGTGGAAAGTTATTGCATTCAAGATTTTTGTAATTTTTAAACTTTCGCCGAAAATATTTGACCAAGGAATTCATCAGTTAATACAAAATCAAATTTTATACGACAGCTCTTTTAAAAACTAGATATTACTTTAATCTTTATTTTTGTGAATGTCAATTAATGAGTATCTTATGAAATGGCATTACAAAATGTGAATTCCTAGAAATTCGATCTAATTCGATATCTTATCTGCGAGTTGTTTAGGAGTGTTTCTGTTGGCGAGCTGGGTTTTATATTTTAGCACCTTCGTCTAGATGACGTGTCGTCCTCCCGCTAGTGTGGTGCGGAAATTTGGAGAGGTATGCCAGCTCGGGTGTCGTTCTCGTCATCTGACCGCGGTTCAGGATTACGAGGTTCGCCCCATTATAGCTCTTGAGGTGTCTAAAAAGGGGACGTTAATATAACTAAAACTCGATGGCGTGTCTGACTTGGGCATCAAATTAAAAAATTTCAATATTTAAATCTGTGTCAAAGTAGGAATTAATTTAAAAGACAAAAATCACTTTGGCACGCTTAAGTATCTGAGGTGTCTTTTATTGTTTATTATAATCCTTATTAAACCGTAAAGGTCCCAAATAGGTTCTGTCATATAATTAGGAGTTTAAATTCTCAGATCAAGGGTTATAGAATTTCTTAAACTGTGCGTCCAGCCCCCGAGTGGGATCGTGTGCATGAATTTTAGAATTGCGAAAATTATGACAGCACGTACTTCTGTCGGATTCAGTATTTTTTGGAACTCCAGATATTTGCTTGTATATATGACCGCATAAGGAAATATTAATAAATGACTATATTCTAAGATAGGGATGGGGAAACTTTCAGGAGCAGGTGAAAAAAAATATAATTTAAAGCTCAATTAGGACTCAAAAAATATTATTTTAAAAATTCTTTAATACTGATGTGATGAATGGAGCTGTGATTGCATTTCAAGAAGCTATATTTTGCTTTAAATATAGCTTTCTGCTCTATCTGTAGCATTTCTAATTGCTATAAAAATTTCTGTATTGTCGTTTCAAAATATGCGGCGAGCCGGATAAAACCTCTAAGCGGACCACAGTTTGCTCATTACAGTTCTAAGATGATTAAGATGATCTTTGTAGTCTAAAATCATTTAATATCCTCGATATAAAACTTTATGAAGATTTCCTATGAAATCATTTTCTCCTTTGTTATCCAACTAAGTACACAGGCCCAAAGTATTACTGGCTCAGCACGTGTAGGTCTTTAACCTACCATGGGCTTGCTTTCTTAGTATTCAACTTTCTGATTCATTCTACTTTCCTTCCGTCTTTTTATTTATTTTTTTTCTAAGAAGGAGCTCATAAATCGAATTTAACTGGTTCCTTTCTTACTTCATTTTTATATATAAGGTTGAAGATTTTCTTATCAATGCAAAACGGAAAGTACATGGTTGACCTAAAAGAAGGCATGGCGAAATCCCGACACAATTGCTGACCTCTTGCCGAGATCAGTCTTCCAAGTGCATTGTCCCCTCTGGCACCTACATACTGACCTTAACGCGATTCTTCCGGTTTTTGCAATAACATGCATATCTTATTAGTGGACAGAGGAGTCCTCAATTGTTTTTTTTCCTTCAAAAGTCCACTGACTCCGAGTCCGACACTAAAGTTATTCATTGACTAGGTGAGGTTTTTTCAACTCTTTTAGAAAAATCTCCCAACTATTGAGTGCGAATCACTCACGTTTCAACCATGCGGAACTCTGCTTCCTGATGTGCATATGCTTTTCCTACATGCTTTCATTATTTTCCGCGAGATTTAATTTTTATTGGTGTTTTTTCTTCTGAAAAGTGTAGTTTTTATTCCCTGGTTATTTAAATTCTTCATATGAAAACAGTTCGTATATTGTACATCAATTAGTAAAATGCTTCTTTTAAATTATGCATATAGAAATTTCATTGATCCTTTGCCATACGATTTTTATTAACCTCTTAATTAGATGCCACCTCCCATTTGGGATATTTTTATTATTTCAGTCTATTTAAGATGGTGAAGGATAATTGAGACATTTAAGAATATCCAAGTGATATTTAAAATTAATTGTTACGTTGACTTAAATACGGATTTAAATAGCAAAAATTCTGCAATTCGATGCACGTGTCGGAGAAGTCATTGTATGTTAAGGGGTTAAACGTCTAGAAAATGGGTAAAATATGTTTCAAAGACGTTGTGCCAGACCTATTTAGTTTATCTCATCTTAATTTACAAGGTGTTCTTATTTAAATTTCGCTTATTCTTAGAAGACTTCAACAAAAAATCTTGGACTGATTCTCATAAAACTCGCGACTCGCTGAGGCCACTGAAGGAAAATTCATCCCTAAAATCAGCTTAGCCTTTTATTCTTCCGGAAAGACTAATTAATTTCTGTTAAAATAATCTACAAGAATTTCAGAACCGAGTACATTCCATCTCAAATAACGTTGCAGATTGTTTGAAATCTTAGAATATTATGTTCTACATCTCGTTGCGAGACTTGTCTATAGCATTGTTAGCGCGGTTCGAAATTGCCTTGAGAATGTGCTGTAATAGTTAAGTCTCAAGGATCAACTTCTCTGGAATCGAAGCTCAACTACGTAATTATAAAAAGTATTCAACACTTCAGCAGTGTCGTCACTGTATCTTGTGAAAATGGTACTCGTATCATCCTTGGAGGTTCCCTTTAAAACCAGGTTTCTCTTAATCTATTACGCGACTGTCCGTCAGGAAAAATGTAACATTAAACAAAATTGTACAACATTTTTTTTCCAGAATTTTCGCTTCCATTGACTTATTAAAGCGCACCATGTGAAGTGATAATAATTTGTTTTTTATACGAAAAAGTAACTCTAATTCTATAAACTCTTTACATTAACGAAAACTGGTGTAAACATTCTTAGGACACTTAAAATTTTACTTTTCAAAATCTTTCTTATAAGAGCAGTTATTCTGATATTGTTTGATATAGTCGTTTTTGCTTCACAATTGAGCTGAAATAGTAGTTTATTTTGCAGTTATATGTACATGGGTAGCGCCAGTGATGGGCCAGGGCCCCCCTGTCGGGGGAAATTTTTGTACTCCGTTCAAGCAACGGGGGTATCTAAAAATTAAATAAAGATCTGACGAAAATTTGAGACCAATTTCATTATACGCCTCCCACGTATAGCAGGTCGTCCCCCCTGTCGGACAGACTCGAACGCCACTCCTGAATATGTATCTCATAAGCTTTAGCGTTTCCGGTACTCATTGTTAATAAAAACGGGTCGACACATACACATACTCGACGCCAACGTAGAGAAACAGGACAGAAAAATTAATATATACATCTGTTTTCGCTACAATTACTTTCGCCCAGTATAAAATATTTAATTACTTAAACCATCGCCTTAACAAGCAATTGTTCAAACTTTTAAGCATCACGAGAAAGCGAACTTGCTTTTGTTTTGAGAGTGTTGATGAATATCATTGTCACATTTTTGCATAGAAAAACATATGATGTCGACACATTTTAAAACTTTTCTGAAATGCATTTTCGACAATCGGCAGTTATCGGATATGTGATCCGGACGTTTTTAGTCAACCATTTTTTATTCTCACCTCAAAATAATAATGTAAATTTTCGTGGTTTGTCATAATGCTTCACAGATGAGTGGATGCTTCTAGAAAAAAATGTGGTAAGCAATGTTTCAGCATTTGACTCAAGTTATAGCACGCAATGAGTCAGACACTTCGCTGAGTCATGGGAATATAAAATATGGTTTCAAAAGCTATGAACTAGGTCTGGTTTTTGATGTTTCCAGTTTTCCTTCCTGTCCTTCATTCATATAATTTTTTTCCCACGTGACCATGAAAACGATTCTAATGTGGTCAAGGGTAAAAGGAAGTACTGGATTCAGGATTGCTGAATATTTGCTTTTATTTTTCACTGACTCGTAAACTTGGTTTGGAATCATTTGGCTTTCTTATCACGTAGAAGTGAGCAACTGTTAACGATTCAGCCATTCAACCATGCAAACCTGACCTTTTTCAGCCGAAGTTCCTTCGAATGTAGTCATTTTGATATCTTTCTGATCGATTAAAATATATTTCTCCTTTCAACAATGTTGTTACACAACTATTTGAGGAAGATATCTAAATTCTTAATAGAAGATTTTTAATGGGATGAATAACTTTTTGTTGTAGGCAACGATCTAGAATGAGATCAACATGGGTTGGTCCAAACTGAAATCTTCCCTGTTTCGGACTTGCTCTCAAAAGTTTGGATCAAACGAGTTGAATGTCGTTTCAGAATCGGGGTATGGATGGAAAGCAAATGATATTTTATATTAATGATATTAAAACTTCATAATTAAAAAACGGTTCTATAAAACTAGCCTTCCAAATATTGTTCTGAAATTCTCCTTTTCTGTTTAAGTGTAATTATATTTTAGCAATAATAACGCGACCACGAGTTATTGCTAAAATAGTGGTTGATAAATTAGCTATTATGAAGTATCTGAAGAGTTTTCACTTTTGATTCTTTCTTTTCGCTGTTGGCTGTTCGCTTATCAAAATCGGCAAACTTATTTGCGTTTTTGTTGAAAAATAGGTTGTGTTTAGTCCTTCCCCATGCAATTCTTTTCTAACAAAATGAATGAATTCGTTGAAACTTTTAAGGGTTGTGAACCAAGCTCGCAATTTTTGCATGAAATTTTATGGGTAAAAGTTACATTTATTGTCGCTTTATCTTATTTGGATTTGATTGTATGGTAATATTTCTTTTTATCTTCATAGATTTTATTTCTTTTTAAATAGATGGTAAATAAAAATTTAAATAAAGGGTTCCGAGTCGGGTTCAAGTCAGACAATAATCGAAAATTGGTTTTTTTTTTTCCGATTTAACTGACGTGAAATTCTGAAAATCCGGTCTCTGCCGGATTTGTTTGTTAGTGTGCAACATCATTTTTCATTTCAAATAGGCCTATTTTCATCTTTAGAAACAGTCTGTAGTTTACAGAGTGAGTCATAAATATCTGAAGTTTCTCTTTTTTAGAAAAATGGTATTGCATCATGGTTCATAGGGTTGAATAATTTCCCATCTTGGCGAATAATGTAAACCTCTTGAGCTGCGCGAGTAGCGGATGCCAATTGGCGCTTCAGTCCGATTCGAAAACAAATAGCGGATGTAGCTTATTTGATCCTGGAAACAGCTCACTATCCGACTGTGTGAATTGGCTCCCAGTCAGCTAACTCAGAAGGAAGAATAAAATGAGTGTTTAGTTCCTGTTATATTTTTTGAAGGAATCTTTTCAAGATTCCGAATCTCGGAGTTATTTTAACTTTTCTTTAGTTGTCCAATGATTACATTAGCTGACTACATGGATTATATCCTCTCTAAATATTTATAGAAGTTAAGGTTCTTTAAAAATTCAAGTAGAACATTTTATAATTGAACTACACCCCTCTTGTCATAGCTTCAATTACACGTTGAAACGTTCTTGTATGCAAATTTATGCGAATATGTAAATTTATGCAAATTTATCGGCTTCTGATTTTTTTCTTTTGTTAATTACTGTGCATTCTCTTTCGCAAGGATGATGTATCCCGTTTCTGCGGTAAATTTTATATTTAAAACGGGAAGCAACTCGTCTCAAGGCTGTCTCGTCTTCTCCAAAGGTAGTTTGTTCAGTTTGCCTCAGAAGCAGAATTTTAATATTTCTGCAAGGAAGTACTTTAACAAAGAATTACAGGCTAAGCAGCTTATTGCTTTCAGTTTCCCGCAGATAAGTGGGTTTTGTATTGCCTATAATAAAAATAAGATGCACATACTATATGCAGAGTTTAGTTTTTGCTTTTCAGGCTGTAGTCCTTGGAATAAAATAGCTCTTCGTGTATGTAATTTTCTCTTCAGTTTCTTTAAAGAGAACATGAGTAATTTGTCTCTCTGGTGCCTTGTTGCCAATAGAAATTTTAAACAAAATACACTTAATCGATCAAGATTAGAAAGTTCTAAATTGTGCCGCCGTGATTGTTTTCTGTTTCTTTGTCATTCTTATCTCATTCATCTCTAATTACTTTCTGGGGAAGATCGTATCACTCAAGTTCCAATGGTCTTCCTTTAAGAGAAGATTCCAAAGGATGATAGTGTTGTTCTTCACTCTAGAGCGGGGTTTCTTACAATACGGATCCCTTCTCCAAATGGGTCGCGGACATGAATTTTTGGGTCGCAGAATCATTTGACAACGCTTCCCTCTGTTAAAATGTTCAACATTAGTAGCAGGGGTGTAGTGGAGCCGGAACGGCGTTCTGGTACTGCTTTTTTTACGAGAAATAAATGAGAAAAATCGTAAATCTTTTTAAAACAGCGAGATCTTTGTCACCCAGGTTAGAGCAATCTGGCACTGCTCAGTTTGTGACTACATCGCTGATTAGTAGGCAAGTTAATTTAGTTGAGTTAGATTAACGCTCAGTTTCTGAAGCTGCACAGGGGCTGTTTTGGGACGGACCTCGTAATTTTGAACCGTAGATAGATTAAGCGGAAGAAACCTGATATAACATCCCCTCTCTCCAAAATGTTCACACCACAGTAGTAGGACGTCAGATCCAGCGGATTTAACGTACACTAAGCTCCACTGCATGTCAGATCTTTAGTTGGAATCTTAATCGGATCTGATTCCGAAACCTAGATTCTGCCTCGGACTATCAAGGCCTGTCATTTGCAATCAAAAAATAATTCATAAAGCCATTTTTGTTTTGAGAATTTCATGAAATATTTACAAATAAGTATGAAACTAAGCTGATTTTTTATAGTTAATTAATGCTTCCTTGGCCAGTATTATTTTTCCTACTTGTGTATACTTGATGTGGCAAAGAAGTGGACGCATGTTGAGAAGTTTAAGAAGTCCTGCTATAGAATATTATCACCGTTACATAATTATTCCAATGAGCCGAATGAGTTTTTAGGAGAATTTCAATTTTGGGTTGTCATCTTGACTATCAGTGCGAAATTCTGGAATTTGATATCTAAAATGGTGAAATCTCCGACAAAGGATATTGGATCATCAAATAATACTTTTAGTAAGCATGTGAAATACTGTATTCTTGTCGCCGTCTGCCAAATCTTTGAATACGTATGGCATCATTGGTTTATCAGTCTTCGTAAACCGTCAAATGAATGCGTTGACCGAGAGTAATCTGTCTTATCTCCGTCCATTGTTAGAGTAATTTTCTGCTTTTCTGTCATTGTTATCTGCGTCATCTCTAATTATAATCTGCCGAAGATTATACAATCAACATACCAACGGATATAAAGTTGCGAGAATATTAGCGTTACATGTTTTCCACAACTTCTATTTTTCCCCTGTAAAAATACATTTAAAATGTCACATTTAATCATCTCTTTTTCACTGTTTCAAATTAGAATACGAAATTTGGTACTGTAAAGCACCGTTTATACGTCTTTCAAACGACTGATGTAAAATGACGTATAATCGAAAGAAAGTACTCTATCATTGCAATTCATACGAATAAATCGGGACCGATGAACCGACGTATAAATGAGAGACTTATAAGCGGTGTTTTGCTGCATTTTAAACTGCATCAAAATGAATTCTGCATTCAGAAAACAAGAATATCGAACTCCTGTCAAGAAAATAGCGTTTAAACATTATTTGCGTAATGTATTTAAATGGGCGAGAAGTTTTCTTTCTGTAATATATCGTAATAGAAATGAATTTTGGGCATTTACTCAGTAGTTTAGTTACATTAACGCCTCTTTTGACGCACAAGGACTATTTTCAGATAGAGCTCGTAATTTTTAACCGTTGTCAGATGACGAGGACGACATTTGAGCCGGCACCCCCTTCTCCAAACTACCAGTGAGAGGATGTTTGATCCTGTATGTCAAACTTAGCATAAACCAGCCGACATACACTGCGGATCTTTGGTGGAATTTGGTTTTGAACCTTTAACCCTCTTATTTATTCATTAGAAAATTATCTTAAATACCTTTAAACAATCGCCTAGAGTAATTATGACGTTGCGTGCGCTTCATTGTGGTCTGTCACAAATTACCACCAATTCGTGAATAAAAATGTTTGTTCCTGGAAGCTTTTTATTTTGAGGTTCATGTGTCTTATGTAAAAATGTGAAGAAAGGTCGGCATTTTGCAAGTTCTGCCCAGGCGGCTAAAGTTAGTTACACCACTAGATGATCAGATGAAGGTGTAACACTGTTTCATCTGATTTGGGGCTTCTGAAACAGTGACAAGCCCGCAATGGAGTCGCGAAAACTTTCACAGGGCGATCTGTTTTCAGATTCCAAAATATTAAAAAGCACGAATAGTTACGAAAATACATTAGAATTCCCAGGCTGGGCCGGGCGGGTTGTAAATAAAATAAATTAGAATTCCCTCTTAATTATTTTTAATACCTAACTTTTATAATTACCTTCCTAGTTTAGGATTGGGACGAAATTTATAGGACGAAAATGGGGGCGCGAAATTCTTTTTGCGCCTGAAAAAGGGTCGCGAGTGAATTTTTTAGGAAGCCCTGATCTGATTTATCTTTGGCAAGCTACGAAGCATACGACTGTAACTTGGCTAAGATAATTTCATTGCAGCTCGTTTGTATCAGTATTTGGCTTTAAGGAGAAATGCTAGAAAGCGTTCTTGTCTTTTTAATGAAATCCAATAGTTTTTCCTCACGCAACGATGTTTTGTTCCTTCTGTGACTGATAAGAGAAAGTGATCATGTGTTCTTGAAACACGTGAGACACTATCATTACTCTCGAATGACACTTTTTTGTCATTATAATTCGACAAAATAAATCGCAGCGACGGAAACACTGATACTTGCTGTCATTAGTGTGCAAGATATAAGTATTCAGTGGCTCTGATTCATCAGCAGTTCTGGGTCTAGAAATGATTCATCTTTGCCTCATCTAAAATAATAGGTATTTCTCTTTATCCTCGAGTGGTAATGAAATGTATCTCCTAACTTATTTTTTATTCCTAACTTAGATTTGATTTTTTTTATGATCCTTTGGATTTATTGATGAGCCTAACAAGAATTATGGTGTTTTTGCCCTTAGAAACCACTTTGAAATATTAAAACCATTTTGAAACTAATTGGTGTAATGTTTGGCGTTAACATTAGTGGAATTTGATTATCCAGGAAGTTGTTGAAAGAGTTAATTTTTGTTAGTAACCTCTTCGCATACAACGACGTGTCTGACTCACGCTATGAAACGTGGAATTTTTGATATTTAAATCTGGAATAAAGTTAAAGTAGCCATTAATTCGAAAGACAAAAATCAGACACTCTTAAGTATCCAGTTGTTCTTTAAGTTCTAATATGGATTGAAATAACGATAATTGTCCCAAATAGGATGTGTCGTCTAATTGGGAAGTCAAGTAAATTAGTGGGTCAAAGGAATAGTTTGTAATTTTATTTGGAGTCCTTGTGTGCAGGAAGAAAATAAATTCTTTAAAAAGGATGAAAATGATTAGACTATTGCGTGCTTATTTTTCATATTATAAATTTATAAATCCTTATGGTTATTCATAATGATCAATAATAAATTTAACCTTAACCTTTACTTTCAGGAATGTATTTCGTTGTTTACAACTCCATTTTCAGTCGGTATTTTTAATTCATCAACAAAAATGTTGACAAACTATTTTCGCTAATGGATTTTGTTAAAGCTATTTTGTTTCATCTAATTTTCCATGAATTAACACAAATGTGAGTAATCGCAGATAATCCTTTTGTCCCTGAGTCAATTTAGCTTTCAAGGCTTTTGAAATGGTTGCTGCTTATATAAGGTGCCACCAGCAATTTTGTATTTAATAGTATATGTATTTGCCATAAAGGACGAAAGGATTAAACCGAGTAAAGTTTCTAGACTGCACCCTGAAAATAATATTCTTTTAAAAGCAGAGTGAAGAGAATTGAAGAATGAATATAAGAAAGTTTCTTTTTTTACACACTTGTATTTAACTCGACTTGTTTCATGTTTATAAAGATGGAATTTTGTAAGATTTTTCATCACTTCCTGATTAGCGAGTTCTAGATGATTCTAGAGTTTTGAAATTTTGTACGCTTGTGTGTTCTCGATGATATTACACTATTTTAATATTTTCAGAACGTAATTATTAAATCAATTAAATGTTGATTCCATACGAGTTGTACCACCTTTATAGTGAATTTTAGAAACAATTGATTTCAAAATTTCATATTTATAAACATGAATTACTAATTGGAGACCAAAAAGTAAAAAATGAAAAAAATTCTGCTTTTTTAGGACACTAATAAGTGTTTTTAAAAATTGTTTTTATTAAATACATTATATAATGCATTTACATATTTGGAATGGATCGTTAATTACATTTGTTAAATTACTGATACAAGAAAAATCAAATAATTTTCTTTATTTCTGGTTAGAAAATATATTTTGTTTGTGGTTTTCGTTTTGGGGCAGTCAGTTGAAGGCAGTTAGGTTTTTGTGTTGATGATGTATAGCAAGTTTTTAAGTATTTTACACTATTTGACCTTGATATTTTTGTAGCTCTTTATGAAATGAAATTTTGATACCCGATATATTTACGAAGATGCTTCTCTGAATCAGTTGGAAGTCTGGAAAAAATATTCAGAATGTTCGTAATTCGATGATAAAAATTACCTCAATTACGGAAAATGCATTCCAGTTGGCTGAATTTTGAATACAGATAATATTAATTCATAAAATTTAAAATTAAATATTTACCCGAACACTCCAAGTTTTCAAAAGTAAAATTTTCTGCACACGTTTAACAAATGCGAAAAACATGATTTAGATGAAAGATTTTAAATGCCTTAATTGAGTACAAAATGTTGCAATATTGTTCTCCCTTTTTGCTGTTGTTACAATGTCGCCTTTTTATTTAATTGTATTCAACTTTTTAATATCTTGTACCAGTGGCGAACCCAGGATTTGGGCCATAAAAATTTTGTATCGCCGTGACGAATGTCAAACCTCATGGCTAGGTAAACCAAAACACTTTAACTTTACAAACTTTACTCACCTGACAATAAGAATCATAAAAAACAATACAACACTTTCGATAATTTAATAAAGAATAATTAAATAAAACTACCCAAAAAATGTCTTCGACCGCGTCGACGCTACAAGTGGAATGACTAAAGAAGTAGAAAAATTTTCGAACCTGCCAAGCCACAAAGCAATATTGTCACGTTTTTATTATTTTTTGAAAAATAGAAATTAAGAACAAACAGTTATAATTATTTTGAATAAAATCAAGAATTCTGACTTGGCTCTGGGGGAGGCTGCAGGCCGACCCCCCCCCCCCTCCCGTATTCGTCACTAAAGTGTGTGTGGAATAAAGAAATTTCCTTCATATATTCTGATGCTCTTTGTTGGCAAATTTCCCTTTTTTAACTTTCAATAGGCAGCAAAAATATTTTCCGAGATTCTTTTAGAGGTGATACTTAGCCTTGTATAGTTTGCGAGAAACATTTTCCTCTCATTTTGAAGAATAAATATTAAACATTGCAAATTTATTGATTTTAGAACCTTAAAATTAGTTTAGGAACCGTAATTTTTAACGATTTTTTTTAATTTTATGATTTAGTTTTAACATTGCGGATAATCCGTATAAGCTGGTAAGACTATCTGTAGATCAAATAAGGTTATCGTGCCCGTTGCCTAGAGATTGTGAAATTTCGTCTTCTTTAGTCTCGAACTCGCACAAAAGCTCCACTGTCTGGAAACACAACGAGGCATTTGTCAAAAGCCTTAAAGCATGTCTAACGACCTATAATTGCCCGCTTTTATGACCTCTTGGATTTTGAAAAAAATATGAGCACAAACTCTCAGTCTGCAGTTTCTTTTGTATTTCTAGCGTGATCACAATAAGATACTAAAGCTTCTGTGTGTGCACGAAATTAATGAAGGAGCTGTTCTTATCCAATTTTTAAAACAAAGTCTACGAATGAAGGATATGTATTTAAATTGCTTCGCATAGCTTTCCTTGAATATTTATTTCAAGTTCAGTGGATTTTCCTTGAATGAAATCTGAAAAATGTTTATATCGGTATTTTAAAATTTCATTGCGGCTTTAGTTTGTTTTCCAATTTTATTTACCATTGCCATCTAAAAGTGAAGTTTTACAAAACTTATAATTATGTTTCCATTGTTTAAACAGTGGCTTGGATTTTTAATTTGAATGATTTCCTACAGTTCAGGCACTTTCTTTTTTTCTATTGATTGGTAATTCTTTTTAGTCTCAAGGGAGCATCATTGTCTCCAATTTATACCAATGTGTACAAATTTAAAGCAATATACTTTTTATTTCCATGACATCTGTATGCTCTTGTGCCTTTTTTTCCAAATGATACGTTTCAAAAAATATCTGAAAGTAAACTAAGCCGCTATAACATTTTTTTATATTAACGGGTTATTAAAATATTAAAGTTTATAGTTAAAAAATACCGGTAAAGTCATTTATTAAATATTTTTGCTGTTGTAAAATTGTAAATATACCTTATTAATAAATTAATAGAAAATTAAATTGTTAATAAGTTGTTTCCAACATGATTTATTTTGCTTGTGGCAACTTTTTACTCTCCTTTTACTTACATTTCGGCACGAGTAAAAAGAAACGTGACAAGTAAAGTGAGTACATTTTGATGAGAAATAGTCTTCTCATCAAAATGTAAATACACTTTTCCATACAATCGTCATTTCAGCTTAAAGCATCTGTCTTGTCGCAGTATTAGCCTCCAACATGTTCGTGGAAATCCGCAGATTTCTTGGAGATGAGCTTCCCTGACCTCCCATTAACCGCTTCGCAACTAACCGAACGAGTCTAGACTATTACTGCAAATCTCATTTTAATATATGGCACTACAACTCTACTGCAATACTTCAGTTCCCTTATCCTCCCCCCTCTCCATTCATCAGACAGTCCCATCTGACATTTGACCTTTTGTCAGATTTAATTCATGACATGGGGCAAAAGGTATGGAATCTTCGAGTGAGAAATAAATTGCATACCTTCAAACCTGTAACGGTATGTGGCCTGTCCAGTTCTTCGAAGCGCTGTGTTAAACATGAGCGTTTTAATTGCAGGCATTTATTCTTTTGAACTCTTTCTGATGTGTCCATCATGTTACGTTCCTTTTTCTTCGTTCGCGTTTTGACTGACGACGGTGGTTAAAAGCTGTACAAACAATCAATTTTGACTCTGAGGTTATTCCTATGAAATGTGGTGGTAGAAAATTAAATTTCTTAATTTTTTTTTCTCCCTCAAGGGCAGTTGGCTTCTCTAAACCATAGTATCGCGTTGATACTTCTAATTTCCGTCTGATGGAGTTTAAGCAAAAAAAAATCTATCGCATTTGTTCCAATCTGTAGAAAAATGTAGATTTTAGTATTTGAGAGACTGATTGAAATGCCGTGCAAATGTCGGTCCTTGATCAGTGCTAGCAGCTAACGCGTTAAATTTCTTGATTCTTGGGGAAATTTTCTTATAAAACTACGATTCTTGCCCCATTTTTCTATGTAGAATGTCTTGTAACAAGCTCGATTGCCTTTTACTTTCTCGTATACAAAGAGAAAGTATTGTAATCGTCAAAAAATTCCAACTCGAGATTTTAATGAATCTCCATCCCCGAATCCGAAAAACACGATTTTGGAATTATGTCTGTCTGTGCGTTTGCTTGTCTGTGAACATGATAACTCGAAAACTATTAGAGCTAGAGCGATGAAATTTGGTATGTGATCTTTGCTTGCATGTTTCTATCAAATTTGGACAAAATCCGTCGACGGAAAGTCTGTCTGTCCGTGTTCATGTGAACATATCTCAAAAACTTAAATAGCTAGATAGATAAAATTTGGTACACAGTTTTATCATCAAGAATGTAGGTTCGTATCAAATTTTGGACCAAATCCCATCAAAGGGTTGACTGTCTGTCGGTCTGTACAATCACATACTTGTGAACACGATAACTTCTAAACCCTGTGACTTAAATAAAAATTGATATTCGGTTTCTTCGACATTGTACAACGCAAAAAAAATGGTGCCAATGATTCGCGCGTTTTCCCCACCTGCGTTTTAGGGAATCGTCCATGTTACTGCCGCTCTGTGTATTTTTTGTCCACACGCGTTAAGGCGGATACGAGAAAGTTTGGGGGAGACCGCTCCCACTGGTTAGTTGTATGTTTTGCCTAATCCGGTCAAATATAGTTACAGAACAACCCAACCAACATCCACAACAGATATATTTATATGTAACTTCTGCTATTTACTTTGTGTTTATTTTATTTTCATTTATTTTATTTTTTGTGGGCATCACATTTTTATTAATTTATCTTTTAGTCTTTTAATATGCAACGTTTAAAAAATTTATTTTCTTTCAATATTTGGTGTAAATTTTGGCCACATTTTCAGCATGAATGTCTGCTGGAATGTTCTCCCAGAGAGTCAACCTGCACTCTAAAACCTTAAGGTTGAGTCGGCTCTCCTGCGTATTCAATGAATGAGCCAAAATCCACGGCACGGGAATGAAAATATATAGCCAGTGTTTATTGGTTATAACCTAGCCACATAAAACAAAATTTGGGATTTTTTTTTTCCTGCTGCCATTATTGTACAGTCCTCAACTTTTTAGATCGGACAGTCGCTATAACTCGGGGAGTTATTATCGGATCTTCATAAAACTGGTATCAATAGAAATGTCTCGAGGAGAATATTCCGAATAAACTCGTCTCCTCGAGACATTTCCATCGACACCAGTTTTGTGAAGATACGATAATAACTCCCCGAGTTATAGCGACTGTCCGATCTATAAAGTTGCGGACTGTACAACAAAGTTATAAATATTTCTATCGTATTCGAAGTCTCAAACATAAGAAAACAACTCCAAGTTCATCGTTCTTCAAGTGACAAAGTACTTTTTGTCATAAATCAATATCAACAAAATGAAAAAAAAAAATAATTCTACACTATTATATTTAAAACGTCCTAGCGGCGGAGACGGGATTTTCCTATTCCGCTCAAAAGCAGATAATTCTTATTTTTATGTATCTTTTTTTAAACATTCGTAGATAAAGTATTAAGATTTCTGAGAAATGATTAATGCAAAAAAAGTTTAGTTCATTCACAATAACAGCTAAGTTATCTAACCTGAAAGCTATAAGAACAATATAATAATTGGGCGCTTGGAGGGTTAACTTTCTTTTGGTCTCAACCAGTCTACTAGTCACTTCCCATGCTTTATTGTTGTGGCTTCAAATGCTAAGCCTGGCCGAAGATTAAAAGATTTCAGTGGAAGTACAGTTGCATAAAAAAATATGCATATTACAAGACATATGTTTCGAGAAAACACGGACTTGCTGTGCTTCTTGAAAGAATTCAGTAATAAATAAATAAACAAACAAATAATAAACTTTCGCTAAACGATTATTAATTACTGTGATTTAAATAATGATCATAAATAAAAGGTTTGAATTTCTTCTGTACGTTGTAATTGAAAGCGCATAGTATGAATTGAATGCTCTGGCAAAAACGTACCTTATTTTCTTATGATTCTGGTGTAATATTTCCTTCCTATTGATAAAATCTATGTTAATGCTTAGTTGTGTTCGAGAGAGCAAAACAAGAATATTTCAATTCTCTAAATTGCTAAGAAACGAGAATTGCGTTCTCAAACAACCGAAATCGAATTTTTCAAGGTTCGTTTGTTCTTTCCCTACGTATCCAAAATGCAGATGATCACACATAAAACTTTTCAGCCGTTGAATTTCAAAATATCTTATGTAATTTTTAACATCTGGCTTATTTTAACTTCATTGTTGGTTTTATGTTGTTTGAAATGGCATAGTGACGATTTCTCGACTTCTTTTACTGTTAAGTTGTAAATATAAGCGGATGGGCAAACCGTTAGGGCCTTTCTGTTCCGAAAGTTGGCATTTCAGTAACGGGGACATTTCGAGTGGCGCATGCAAAATTCATGAATTTTTTAATACACGGCTTTTCTATTGTTTGTACTCACTGATGGATGAAACTGTTTTTGTTTTCGTGTTGTAAGCGTACAATACCCGGTTTTTTCTTCCAACAGTCACGACGAAATGAGTTGCATTTGAAAGGAGCTGGAATGAAACTCCAGTATTTTCTAGTTTAACGAATTACTTCGACATGATTCAGCATTTCCTTAAATGATTCAAAAGAGTGTCCATTTTATTTTTGAATCTTATTCTGTTGAGATTGTCCTTGCAAGCATAAATACTAGTTTGGATAGTTTAATATCAACTCATTGAATACTTGCTACTTTTGTAATAAATATTCTTTATCAAAACGGCTTTCTTTGAGAGACTTTCACGGCCGACAAATTTAAAACTTCTTGTATTTTACGGAAATAATTTGCGACTTTAAATGATAGCTTTCAAACATTACTTTTCTTTTATTTAAGATTTTAGCGAAATTTGATTTTATCTGCTACTTTACAGAGCACTTTCACTAAAAAATCAATAGTGGCAGAATGTAGACTTTATGATAGGAGGATCGCAGTTTCAGATCCAATTCCACCATAATAATTCTCTCGATATGTGGATTTTGTGCATGATGAATCTGTCATCTTGGATGAAATAAATTCCATCACAGAATTCGCTTCGCCATCATGGGCGAAATGCTTTCATATTAGTATGGTGTGGAAATCAGGAGAGCGGAATGCTGCCATATCCATTATCCTCGTTATTTGAATGATTACGTCCGTTTTGAATAGTTCTCGCATATTTTCAAAACTGATCGTTAAGCCGATTTATTGGTTTGTTAGATTATCTTCAATACCCAAGAATTTTTGAGAAGGAATGTAATATAATTCATAATAATGTTATGTTTAAAATCGATTTATTTTTAAACAATAGCATGGAAATCGTGGAAGTGAAAATAATCAGTTGCATGAAAATGGGGCAGTTTGCAAATATTAAATATTTGTTTCGAAAACCGAAAAACCCCGATAGATAGTATTGGAGCTTCCATGTAGAGGTGCTTCAAAGTCCTCGAATACCGATAAGATTTGAGGAAACCGATATAACAATCCCGTATTATTTAGACTCCCAGAAACCTGTCGAGTATTCATTAAGTGCATACTTAATCTATTTCAGCTGCGTAGATATTCCAAGATAAAACTCTCAGAAAAAGAACTCTATTGGAAATGAACTTTCTGTTGGACCATAGTTTTTATCATCACGTGATTTCACTCTGATATTCTCAACCTTTGTACTCGAATAAAGGTGGAAGCCGCATTTCTGTATTTACTTTTATCAAGGCCATGCTAAAAGAAAGTTTTGGTTGTTGAATTTGTAAGGCTTCTGTACATCAAATTCTATTGACCCTCTCCCCTTCTTTTGTCTCCAAAATAAAAAGTTATGAAGAGAAAAGGTTTTATCAGATTTTTCTCAAAACCATGATTTCAAGCCTCGACTTATCAACATTGTTTGCTTAACCATCAATAATCAATTGAATTTAAGGACGGCTTCATGAGTATCTATTTTTCATTCTAACTTACCATTGGAATAAAAATTTACGCAGTTTGATTTAACCTGTGATAAATGTCGTGTGTGCGTTACGTAAGAATCAACACCTGCAAAACTATTCGAGATTACTTATGACTTATATTATTATATTACACACTTATTTAAGGACGGTGAAGTTTTAAACGCTTTGTTATTAAAAGTTTAATTTATTTTTTCTAACACGTTGTATTATTCATATTAAAATTTTAAGTTTTTGATTCTCAAAAGCAAATTTGATTTGAAAGTCCTATTAAATTCTTATATTCTTTCTTTTAATGAATGAAAAATTTTACATTCATTAAATTATTAATAATGTCAACTATCATCCAACTCTATTCGCGTGTTCGGCTGAATAGTTGACACTTAACACGATGCAGCATACCATGGCTATAGCCGTCCACTTTTCCATAGGAAAGTATGTGCAAGAACTAAAAGATGCTGCAATGTGTTCATACACAATACTATACCATATCTGATCCCAAAAGCGATTTGCCTGTTTTGAATATATTTTTCTGTATTTTTACTTTACTTTATGAAAACTTTAATGAAAAAAATGTCCACAAATATTGTTCACATACCCTCTGACGACAAGTTCATCTCCCAAAACCTATGGCTGCAGTCACCATGTAGCAGTCTCGGTCTTTTAATTAAGGAATTGCCTGTTTGAGCCTCAATGGCGCTGAAGATCCTCCACATGTGAGAGCTTTTGTTTTGTTTAAATCCGACTGAGTGTCAATCGCCCTCACGTTTGTGTGGAAGTTCTTCGTCATCTAAAAATCACAAGAAGGCTGTTGAGGTTGAATCTCATAGTTTCGAAATGAGACGCTAGTACAACCAATCTTGAAACACGAAAACTGGATTAACCAAGGTTTAAGATGAGGATTTATTTTGAAAAGGCACTTAATGTTCACGTGTTTTTTGCTATTTTGTTGCCCGGACGTTCTTCTTCTGGTCCTCTCCTAGTAAAAATAAAGCAATCGTGCTAGTTTTCGAAAGATCAGTAAGTACGAACTAATATAGAATAAACATTAAAACAATATCTTATGGATCTATTGCAATGATACCTTTAGCAGTCGGAACAATTTATCCAGTCATCTGCTGATACGATTCTAGGATTATGCTCTAATCGTAAGTTGGAAAGCACAAATATATTATGACTAAATTACTTATCATTAAGTTTGAAGAAAGATTACTATGAAATGGAAGTTGTTTAAGCTTAGAAATACTCCTAGTAATTTAGTAAAATTCTTGGAGAACAAATAGATTGAAGCCCATCATATTTACAGCTTTATAAATATATATTATAAAAAGGAATTATTTTTTGTATGCATGACAGAATAGTATTGTGGTAAATGTTTTGTTTGTCAGTTAGTAATACTGTTGGTTAATTGCCCATCATTAAATCTATAGAATGTTATGGTCTTTCTAAACTTCCAGGCTCTCCTAGATTCTAAAAAGCGCATTAAGAACAGTATATTAAAGCTGAAGTTATAGAAACATTTCTGAAAGTTAAGAAATGAGAATACGTTTGAGTCTTTATTTTAATTGGTCAGACAAAAATCTAAATACTTTTGATTTGGTCGCTATTGTTAAAAATTAGCTTCTAAAACAGTATTCATTGAATGTTTTGATTAATATTTCCGTTTCTGTTGCAGATGTTCCTGTATGACTGTTCCTTTCCAAGCCCATAAATGTTGGAAGAAATGAGCCAAGCTAAGCTTGTCGCTGTCATTGGCGCTGGTGCAAGCGGATTAACCACAATAAAAAGCCTCAAGGAAGAAGGCTTTTATGTGGTGTGCTATGAGAAGACTGATGATTTAGGAGGACTATGGAAATACCGGGAAGAAGAAATGGAAGGCGTTTCTTCAATTATGAAGAGCACAGTAGCAAATGTCAGCAAGGAGCTTATGTCGTTCAGTGACTTCCCGCCACCAAGGTCTTTCCCTAATTTTATGTCACATAAATACGTTCTAAAATATCTCGAGAAATATGCGGAAGCTTACGACCTTCTACGTCACATAAAATACAGACACGAAGTGACGAGAATCTTGCCTACAGCTGATAACTATAGGACAGGACGCTGGGAAGTAACAATCAAGGACAATGCTAAAAACAGAATTTTAGTTGAAGTTTTTGACGGCGTTGCTGTATGTATCGGACGCTATGGCTTCCCAAGGATACCTAGCTTCAATTCCTTGGATGCATTCAAGGGCAAAGTCGTACACACTCACAGCATAAAGAGTGCAGAACCTTTCAAAGATCAAACTGTTCTTGTAATAGGAGCTGGAAATTCTGGTGCTGATGCAGCAGTTTATTTATCATCAGTTGCAGAACAAGTGAGTTTTAACTGCTTCTTCCTCATTTTCTTTGGATTTATTATGCTTGATATATTGGTTAACCAACGTAATGTCGAGCATTTCCTACGAGGTCTAAATTTACCGCCGTATGGCAGATTAACAGTCTACACATTTTATAATTTAATTTATTTTTCCTGTATGTTTGGCTTTGTTTCAAAAATGGTACCTTTCGTAATTTTTTAAATTCAAAAGAAAAATACAGTTTGCAATCTTTTTACAATGTTTTGCTTCCATGTCAAACTTTGGTTGGGCAAAAAGCAAGAGAAAATGAAAGATATTTCGAAAGATATAGTTAATACAAAACTTTGTGGCGTTGTTTCAGCATATATCTGCTTAAAGCAAAATAATATTCAATTTCGCCAAAAAGAAAATATTCCCTACCTGGAATATATACTTATCTGTTATTTTTATTATATATTGGTTTTACAAATGAAGACTGTTGTAAATTTCTTGTTACTTCGCAGATAATTGAATGAAAAGAGCCGTACCGAATTCTGGCTACCAAGGCCTCCACGGAAACAGTTACTTATTCTGAGTGATGGCGCGATTTCTCAGTAGTATTACAATTGCATATCTCATTAATTTGTTATCTCATTAATAAGACTAATCTTGAATTTTCTCAGAATTTAAAACCTAATAAAAAAATTATGCTTATACAATGTTTCATCACACTTCAACTGAGCTAAAAATAATAATGTTCTTAAAAGAAGGTATATGAAGTGATTTTTGAGAATGAGCATTAAGGAGTTATTTTATAAAAATTTATTTCATTTTTTTCGATATTCTAGAGATTAAATCGTTGGTCAGAATTCAGGAAATAACCCTCAACAGCAACTGTGCGAAATTCGGTACTCTGTAATAAGTTCGAACTTTCTAAAATTCATAACTGCCAAATACAAAATTGGCACTTATTAAAAATATTTTAAATTATGTTCTGTTTAACAGAGACGAAGCTACTGGGGCAAAGTGGGAGAACATGGAGACAAAACATTAGTGCGTATGCGTAATTTTTAAAGTCGAATATGATGAAGGGGCGCAAAAATCATGTTCCGGGCGTCATTTATTCTTCTTGCACTAATGACAACTGGGTGCGAAAAGACATATTTTGCCCCAGGCGCCACTTACGCTCGCTACGTCACTGCCGATTAACACGTTGGTCGCATGGTTTTTGAGCAATTACATATGCTTTACTAGTGGCATTGTTGATGGCCGAGAAATTTCTATTCATGTATTCATAGATTAATATCTGTATGGATCGCTGGTAATTCAAACTGATGCTGATGGCGATAGTGTCGTAGCCAGGGTAAATGGCGCTCCGTGCAAGTACTTTTTTCACCCTACCATGACATATTTAGCTTTTAAAAGTAAAATAAAAACATTAATATTTAGTCTCCAAAACTAATACATTTTATATTAGTTTTGGTTTTTTATATGTATATTATACACTAATAATAGTCTCCAATCTAAATACCCCTTAACCTATCCCGTCGCTACGCCAATGAATGGCGACGACTGCTTACAGTCAGCATCGCATCTGATTCAAATATTTAGGCAGCTGGCTTTTATGAAGGTTGCTGAATGGGATGCTCCTTTGAAGTCTTTTGCACTGCATTAACACACTTCTTAATTCCTATAATATAATATTGCCTGCATCTTTTTTATACTTCTTAACTCCTTCGCCTACAACGACATGCCTGACTGGTTGCATCAAATTATAAAGTTTTTGATATTGTCGTCAGTACCGTAAAAAGGGGTTACTTTGCACTCGTGGAGGTAACTTTTTCACCAGTGCAAAATGTGTGAAAAGTGAAATGGAGATCAACTGATTAGGAGTACAGGATTGAGATTTTTCCCTAGCTTCTTGAGAACACTGACTAGTGTACTTCATTCCTTAAACGTATATAATAATCATTCAGGGGGTTCCAGAAGGAAAAGACAATGAGCCAATTTTTCATTGAAAATTTTAGTGCTTAAAAATCTGTCTCTGGTTAGAAAAGTATATTTCTAAAGGCAAGTGCATTTAAATGTGAAAGATAATAAGCCTAGCTTTCATTTTGTTGCTTTGAATGCCAATTATATTTGTTAGTTAAGTTGTAACTAATTTTTTTCGGACCTGGGTTAACTTTGAACCGAAAAGGAGGGATTCTTTGCACCATGGAAATTTGTTATAAACAGCAACCCCAATTTTCTTTATAATTTATTTTTGTATTAAATTATAAGAAGAACAATGTTTGCTTAAGCTTCAGATATGCCCAGGGTGTATAAAAGGAAGTTGGGAACTTGTGAATATGGAGTCTCTCCAGCGACCTTAGAAGCTTGATTTAACGCGATTTCACAAGTTTAGGGTATTTTTAAAGAGGCATAAACTTTTTTTGGTACCCCAAAGTGAACAGTTTATAGCAAAAGAAAACTAATTCATATAACTAAACATGGAAATCCCCTGGTTTTCTGCAATGAGAAGGAAAAGACTTTTGCAAAGGTGTAGTCCAAGTCGGTGACTTCGGGTTTCCTGTCAATAGTATAGATCTTAAAATGATAATAAACGTTTATCTTACTAAGAAGGTGTGGCAATAGATATATTAATAACACACCCGGCAGTAATTGGATAAAAGGATTTCTAAAACGCCATCCTGATTTGACCGAATACAATGACGTAAAATTAACTATAATAAGGCATTTATGAAATTTATTTTTCTTCTATATTTCCACCAAGGCTTTCAATAAATATATCTAGAATTTCATCAGAGAATTTGTTTTTGTAATATACTGAAAAAAAATTAACCAGTACAAAGTATCCCCACCTATGAGGTAACTTTGCACCAAAATTTCGAAAAATCATAATTATTAAATCACTGTTTGACCCAAATTTCGCTGAAAAACGTTTCTCTAATAATCCCATAATGAGGAAAAAATTAGAAGAGCCTTTCTATTAAAGAAATGCATGTAACTAATCTCAAAATTCTGTCGAAAGTAATAAAAATCGGCGCAAAGTAGCCCCTTTTTACGGTACTAATTTTATAGACAACGCGTCAGGTGTTGAATATCTCGGGCGTCTTTGTACCTTCTTTTATGAATTGAAATAAATCCCCAAAAAGAATGTGTCATCTAATAAGGAGATAAAATAAATTAGTGTTAATTGTTTAATATTCCTCGGTGCACTTAAATTAATCAGCTTTCGAGAAATATCAGAAGGGCAAAATATGAAATGTTCCCAGGGTCGGCCCAAGGGAGTTTAGAACGGTGCTACCGAACAAGGTTCCGCGCTGGTGACTGATAATGCAAACGAAAATGGATAGATTTGATTCATTTAACAAAATCAAAATTTAGCGTCAAGTTTTGCCTTTCAGGACACACAAATATTACAATATTTAAAAATAATTCATTTGAATTGTCTCCAAATTTTGCTTGTATTCTAAAATTATATTGACCTTCGCATATGCAGAAAGATCTTTCTCTTGATTAAAAATAATAAAATTACTTGATCTATCATTAGTGAAGAACAATTGATTTTCTTAGCCATTTTATCTATCGAATATGTATTAATCAAACTAAATCATATTGTCAACTAATTTCCTATAAAACATGCAAGAAAATAAAACAAAAATCACGTTGTAAATTTATTCTAGTAATTCGCGTATCAGAGTGTATTTATGAAGCAATTATTTTTCCTATTTGATTTATTAACGATTTTTTTGTGATTGAAATATTAATTTTATAAAAGTAATTTAATTATCACACATTTTCACATATTCCTTTAGTTCTTGCTATACCAAATTGGGCATTGTTATAAATATAAAAAGTAATAAATTATTTAGTTGTACAAAATTTGTTTCAAGGCCCCTCAAGTCAACTTTGCACCAGACCCCGTTTTTGTTCGGACCAGCTTCTGAATGTGCCGATGACGCAAAATACAAATTCTTGCAATTCAGTTGATTCTTTCCGGCATGGTAGATCAAATCCTGTTTAATTTCCAAATTAACATTAAAACTATTATTTATCATTTTCAATTAATATATTACGCCACAAATGGGGAATCTCATGTGATTGAAGAATGGAAGTTCTGATCTTCTAAAATTTCATTATACTCACACATTACTAAAAATTAGTTTCACTGTCCATCAATCTTTTTATGCAACTGAAATGAAACTATCGTTTTTATGTTTACCCAATTTTAAGGTAAAAAATGTGACAACACTAGTATGAAAATAAGGTGCGATGGGGAAGGAGACATAGTTCTGAATATAAGATAAATATATTTGTCTGGATCAACTTGTGATCCCAGCTCGCTTCGCTTGCTCACCATACAGTTATGCATTTCTGCTAGTAATGAGAAATTATAAATAATTTAAATTTACTTTCAGTAATTAATGTATCTGAAATTGCATTAACTCCTAAAATTAATTTTTCATTAATTAGTAAAATTAAAATCTTCTGGTAGCACAGAGATACAAATGTAAATGTTAGAAAGAAATCTGAATGCTAATGTATATAATTCTAAGATGTTAAAAAATCAAAATTATTTACATCAATCAGAAATCGGTCATTTAAAACCTTTTTCCATAGACAATTGACAATATCTTCGACAGTTTTATTTCCCCTCACTTCATTCCACAAAAATTTTAAACATGCCCTATTTTCAATGAAATGTTGCTGAGAAAAGCTGCCCCACATGTATTCACACTCACTCCAATTATTATTTAGCCAAGAAAGTTATAGCTTTTCTCTCTGGGCAGTTATTTATGTGTTTAAATCTCAGAAAATTGAAGTTTTCAAGAGATGATATAATCCATTTTACAACCTTTTACCTAAAAAAGGACCATTTAAAGACAAAAGTGGATTGAAACATGCTCATAATAACTATTCAAAATTGAAACCATAATGATTATGTATTTTTTGCTTTTTAAAATTAATAAGATCCTAAGTTTACTCATGTTGTTGCTCAGAAGGCTTCCCCACATGTATACAGACTCGCTCCAGTTACAATTTCAAGAATGGTACAAAATTTTTCTCTGGGTTGTCACTTGTGTTTTTAAAACTCAGAAAATGTGAGTAATCGAAAGATGAAATAGCCCATTCCTCAACTTTTCAACTAAAAAGGACATACTAAGGCGACATTAATTTGCCTAATCGGAACTGTAAGACTTAAACTTATTTTGTTCAAACTATTTAACTCAAAAAAATCGTTCTCTCAAACAAAATCCGTTTGAATTTGAAAAAGAGGTTTTGGGGATTTCGGCTACAAAGGCTATTATCCCTTATTCGTTCCAAAGTTCTTTTCAATCCGTAATCAAAAAAGAAAGAAAAATTACCATCAAAAGATGGTCTAGAACTATTGCTGATCTGATTCGGTCAAGACAAAAAAAAAAGCGCCCTCCTAGAAGGGCTTCCAAATTCTTTTCACAAAATCCGTTGTCTTGGTCTTTCCGCCATTGTAAACAAAACAAATTTGCGAGCTGTTGCCACACGGGCGATTAAGAAATTCGACCCTTTTTTGTCGCTACGCAAGAGAATTGTATATTATAGATTCTTAGAATACATATACAATAAGATATGTAATTATATATATCTTCAATTTTGTTCTCATTTTAACAAAGCGTGCCGAAACCCAGAGAGCAATTTCAGTTTGCAGCAAAGTTGCTCTGCAAATCTGCAAGCTTGCAGCAAGTTTGACACGGCAAGAGCGCAAGCTTGAAACAAGTTATTGCAAACGAGTTGGTCACCACGCGTCGAACTTGCAGCAGTCTTGTTGCGTCCAACTCATTGCAAACTATAGTAAAAACAGAATACGCAGACAAACCTCGGATTCGAACCCACGACAACCCACTTCATAGCCAGTCGCCTGAGCCACTCAGGCAGCAGGACTCTAATAAGATAGGTTGCGCTAATAGATCGTGCATCTACAAGTTTTATTTTCAACTGTTGTCTTGATTTCATTAAGTTTTTAAATTTTGAGTTGATTATATGATTTGATGTCATAGAGAGAGCGATTTTCGCTAATAACTACGTTTCTCTAGTGGAATAAATTATGAAATTAAGGTCTCAAAATTAATTGCTTTTAAAAATATGGGACAAAATTTAAGTTATTTTTCAACAAACATTGACTATTTTAGGTTTAATTTTGTTTATGAACGTTAAAATTTCAACATTAAGAAAAAGGCGATATATAGTTTTCTTTAAAGTGCGAGTTCTATATTTAGTAAAAAGATGGAGAATTTTTGAAATTTTTTTTATAAAAAGACCTAGTTAATTTTTTACAAATTATCATTGATTTATTGAATTAATAAAAAGGACAGTCTAGGAGATGCTATTAAAAATCGGGTGTTTTTTAAAACGGAGACAAAGATCAAAACCAGATATATACAACTGTATCCAGGTCGTGGTATGTAAGTGTGATGTATCAATTTTGCAGCAAACTTGTTTTGCAAGTGGGTTGGTCGATTATGCTTTGTTACTTTGCAGGAAGTTTGCTGCAAAGTTTTCGCATCAAATTTGTCATGAAAAGCTAATATCAAGAAAAATCGCACTTGCTGCAAGTGTGCATGCTATCTGGGAAAGTATTAAGGAATTGCTATATCATAATTTTCAAGATTTTTTTTTATCTAATTTTGAAAGTAAGGTCCATGATTTATCAGCAATTTAGTTATCTGATCTAGTAATAATTTACAAAATGTTCTAAAGGACATAAACAGGGCCGTCTTAACAAATTTGACGCCCTGGGCTAGAGATATTTGGCGCCCTTTCAGAATCGTAACTAAAATTTTCACCTCCTGTGGTTCAAAGAAAATCCCCATATAATAAAATAATTGAGGAGCAAATAAAAAAAAGTCGCCTGTTCTCTGGCAAATCGAAACCTTTTCATATTTAAAATTATTAAATATTTTTTTGGTTCAAAATTAAAATAAAATCAGTATTGTAAATTTGTAGTTGGATTGGATCAAGGGCACCTCTGGGCTACAGCCCAATTAGCCCGTTGGATAAGATAACCCTGGACATAAATTATATTTGCATCTCATCACTTACTGCTTATAGTTGTGTGGATTTTTATAGTTTAATTCTGCCATGTCCTATCGATTATATTCTATCTACTTATTGTTCAAGTAAGTCAAGAAATGATGTGAATTCTTTAATCTAAACAGTGGGCACTCGGAGAGTTTTATAGCTGATTTGAAGTTACAAAACTTTCTAAATGTGACTGGTGCAGTCTTTTCCCTTTTCATTCTAACGCTGCCTTACGTACTCATTACTTTGTAACTCGTTTATTAGCCTTCTCTGGTTGATAAATTGCAGAAAACCTCTATTAAAAAGTGGTAGAATTCAAATTCTCGGATGTTATAAAAGTTTAATCACATAATTAGTGGTTGAAACTGTTTTTTTCTAACATGTAATTTTCTTTCAGGTATACTTAAGCTCGAGACAAGGGACGTGGGTTGTGCAGAGGCCTGGACCGAAGGGACTCCCTGCTGATTTGAACTACAATAGGCGTATCGTTAACACAGCATTCCGAAAACTTCCACGTAGACTTGTATTTTGGTACATGGAAAAACAAGTGAACAAAAACTTTAATCATAATACTTATCATCTGAAACCAATGCACAGGTTCATGACGAAGCGTCCAACCATCAACGACCATCTTGGAAGCAAAGTTTTAAGCGGAGACATCATTCTGAAAGGTGCCGTCAAGCATTTTACAGAGAAAGGCGTCGTTTTTCGTGGCGAAAATGACGCAACAAACGTTGACGTAGTAATAATGGCCACTGGCTATCAATTGAAAGTTCCTTTTCTAAATGATATAATATTCCAAGTAATAGGGGATCATGTTCCTTTATTCAAACATGTCTTTCCACCACATTTAAGTGTGCCCTCCATGGCCATAATCGGCATGACTCAAGTATTGGGTGGCTTTTTCCCGGTGTGTGAAATGCAAGCTAGGTGGTTTGCAAATGTTCTGAATAACAAGATACCTTTTCCTGACAAGGGCGATATCATCAACGACATCACCTTAAACACAGAAAAGGAAACAAAACTTCTCCATTCCAGTGCAAGAAACTGCATGCAAGTTTATGCAATACCTTATATGGATGAGCTTGCAAAGCTCATAGGTGCAAAACCAAACTTCCGAAAAATGTTCCTGAGGGATCCTAAACTGTCATGGGCTTGTGTGATGGGCCCTTGCTTGCCTTACCAGTACAGGCTCGAAGGGCCTCATGCTTGGTCTGGGGCACGTGATGCTATTTTGAATTACAAAGAGAGAGTATTGGCTCCACTGAGAACTCGATATGAAAGTCGTCATGCATTTGTCAGTGCGTGATAGCTATAATGTAATTTTTTTTTATTTCAAAGTGTTCTGTTGATGCGGCTACAGCAAAGAGCAGAGCGAAAATCTGTTCCGGTTAAAGTGTATTTTCCTAGTTTCCTATGTGATATTTATATTCCATTTAAATCTAGTTTTGTGTATTGCAAATTTGTTATCGAATAAAACTTTGCTGTAAATAATATGGTGCGCGCATACACATTGTTATATACGTATGAACACGCTTTAAGACAGGAGATTGTAACTTTGCACAAGGAATCATAATACATCCATGTTTATAGCGAAATAATTGAAAAATACGCTTTTCCAATCATGAGAGCATTGATATTAATCAGATGTTCCTTAATGTATCGAAATGACTCATCAAAAGGAAGGACTTAAGACTTACAAGTAATTTTTTCTTGTGAATATTGCTGGTTTTTCTCAGTGATGACTGTATTAATTTATTTTGTAATACTATTTTGGCATGAAAAATGGTTGTTTTTAATTTTGGATTTTACAGTGAATGTATTTCATATTCGACCTTCGAAATATTTATATTGTAAATGTTACGCTTTAACACATTTTAATATTAAAATATTTCAAGTCTACTGAATCCCATTCATTTTGTAATTTGTAACAACACTCACCTTGAGTAAATTTTCACAGCTAATGTATTAATTTCACGAGTATTACAAAGAGAAATGCTGTTGTAATATTTTTTGTCAAGTTTAAAAGAAAATTATTTGTTTTGCACATAATTACCAAAATGAAGGCCAAAGCAAATAGCGTTGATTAATTCTAATTGGAACAAGTAGTCAAATTTTTAGACATTTGTCATTAATTTGACAAACTTGGCAATATTTCAATAAGAATTTCCCCAAAATTGTCAGTATAATCAACTATTAAATCACGTGAAAAATTCACTTTGTAGAAAAATGGTTTTTTGAGGGGGTGGAGGGGATATATGGCATAACTCTTCGTATTATTACTATCTGCCCTTCTTGTGTCTGGCTGATAATTTAAGTATCAAACGTTTCCTGGTGCAGTTCCTTATGTAAATTTAACTGTTCTTGAATATCATCATGAATAACGCTATAGTAGTTAAGATAGTGGAATGCCCTCCTCTTCTTCTGACCACGGTTTAAAATTACCAGGTTTATATCAATATAATCTTCACACAGATTAACGTCCTGTTTAGAAACTAAATTAAACTGAAAATATTTTGCTTAGTATACAACAATTATAGGATATTGGAAGAAATTTAGGATTCCGTCATATGTGGGTTTAGTCACACTTTATTACAAGTTCTTGCAACTCAGTAAAAGTTAATGCAATATCCTACTGCTGTTATAAAATCACTAATTTTTGCGGTGCTGTACTTGCTTTTTGGAATATCGTAAAGCAAATTGAAGAAATAAAAACCTAGTAAAAACCTTTAAATACCAAATTCAACAAAAGTTTTATTAGCATGTTGATCACGATATTTAAATAGCATACCTATTTCATTAAGACCCGTACATATAACCAGGACGGGCCTTACTAGATGCGGGGCCCAAATGGAAACATTTTGGATAACAGCGATATATTTAAGTTTTAATAAATATATAAACGATAAATTTGAAATTTTAATAAATATTTTTAAAATAACTTTAAGCAAATGAAGTTAATTTTTTTAAAAATTCAAGAAATGATAATTTTTTTTTTTTTTGTGGTTGGATGCATTATAGGGCAATTAAATTCTCGAGGAAATTAAGAGCCGTATAAAGTTATTTATTCACGATCGCTGAGGAACACACAGTACGAGCTATTAAACTAACGAAAACACAGAAACCTAGAAAAAAAAATTACAATTTTTGACTTCTGAAACGGTCAGCCGTCTCCAAGAAAAATTTTCTGATGTTTTGAAATCAAAAAGATACTCGATTTTAATTTGAATAAGTTTGAGTACATTCTTTGTTACTCTTGCGCGGGGCCCTATTTGGAGCAATTGGTCCAATCGGCTAGAGGCCGGCCCTGCATATAATCTTAAATCGTTTGCAGTATTCTGAAACTTAATGAGTAATATTTCTCAGCCTTATTTGAGTGAAGTAACACAGTTTAACTGCTTCAAAAGTCGATCAATTCGTCAGTTATCCGACGACTATAACTTTCCGAATTTCATCTGTTTAGTTTCTCTCTAGTTAAAATATTTTGAAAAGATTTGCCTGGAAAAAGTAATCCATCAAAGTAGGAAAAACTGACTGAAATAATACAGAGCTCATATAACAATTAAAAGTGAAACGAATAAAATACTCAAAGTTCGTAGGTGAACAATATTGCGAGGTGTCCCAAAATAGTATACATATTGTTAACTATTATCTGAACAACTAATAACATGCAAGTTTCATAGCTCAAATTAATTTATTCAAATGTGAATGTTGTCACTTATCAAAAGCGTTCGAATGTTACACTTGAATGAAAAAGTTTATATAAGTGTGTCGGAACATAAAAGTAATTTTTGCCAAAAACATTTCTTAAGTTTTAAAGGATTGACCACTAAAAGTGAAGCTACAGCATGTCCCAACAAATGTATAATAATTACATAAACAGTTAATGTACAAGATAAATCAAAGTTTCACAAATAAAATTAATGAATATATATTTAGAATTTATCGGAAGTCTTCGATTAGTTGAGCGTAATTGTCCAGCCGTGGCTGATAAAACTGATCGATGGATCGTAAACGGCGCTATGCATGTCAATTGGCATTTGGTTGCATGCTTCTTTCGATGGATGCTTTTGACTCGTTGATTCAAGCTGGTCTTGAAAAAGGACTGCAATCCAGCACCAATTTCAATCCGGTCAGATTGGTCACATCAAAACTATTTTGTCTTTTCATTCCAAAATCAACTGTGTAAAAGATGGTCAAGCGAGTGTATTACAAATTTTATAAAAAAAAAAAACGTTTATTTCTTATGAAATCAACTTTATTTACATTGTTATAATTAATCAACATTTATGTATAAATCAACAATAAAAATTTAGTGTAACTAGTTAAATTGTAATTGTTATATTAGTTTAGTAATAATTAGATAATGATGGACAGTTAAGTTCAGTCTCACAAGATTTCACAAATGATATCCTGTAATGTAACTTGCATTACATTATGTAAGTAACTTATATTAAATCTAACTAAATCAAGCTTATCAACTGAGATCACAATAATTAGGTAATTTAGGCACGCCAAGCAGTCTCATTCTTATAATTATGACAGTCATCATGAGTCTGTTTAATCAATGGCACAATTATCCCAAAAACGAGTTTAAAACTTATTTTTTAATATACTTACTTTAAATTATTATTTTAAGTAAAACAATTATAAAAAAAGCACTTTTGGTTTTGAAAAATGATCGTAGGAAACCAAATAGTGTTAATTGTGTCATCTGCCAATTGACTTCTTACAGAGCTACAAATATAACCAGCAGCCGAGAAAGCCCTTTCTGCTTCTACACTTGTCGGTTTTATTGTCAACAAATACTGATGAATAGAAGACAAGTATTTTCCTCAAACTCCTTCACTTTCACATGGTCATTTCCTTTTTTTAATATTTTCTCAAAATCTTTCTATAATTAGGTATTTATGCTATAAGTTTTCATATCTTGCTGGATTTGCATTTGTAATTCTTTCTGTAATGTCAATTATTTTTCAATGACGATGAATCCAAGTTATTTTCTACTATATTATTTACATTTTCGTTAAAGCTATCATCTTGAATAACTCTAAGATATTTTTCATTTCTTAGTCGTATAAAAAAATTTTTCGGCATAGTAAATGTATCATCAGCTCGTCTTGTATCATATTTTTAGGATTCTGTAAGTATATTAATATTCCTGTTACTAAAGTGCGGTGTTCTTTTATCCTCACACGCAGTACCTCAGATAATTCAGCACTTAACAATGTGTCTTGAGTAAGCAACTTCTCCAAAATAAATTTTAGTGTTTCAGCAGTTAATAGGGTCGAATCTCTTCTGCATAGTGCCTCTACAGCCAATTTAAATGGCTGCAAACTGTCAATCAGGTCTTTCATTTCGACCATTCCAGGTCACTTAAATTTTGTGTTGGATCCTATATCCATCAAAGCTTTATCTATACACACTTTCAGCTTATGAAATCTTTCCATCATAACCAGAAGACTGTTCCAACATGTGCAACAATCTAAAATAAGGCTTAATTCTTTGCCTGTATCTTCTTTCACATACTTTTGCAGGTATATATCGTATTTAGTAGGCGATCTTTTGATCCGCACTTTTTGAAGAAGAACATTGTATGTATCTAGGAGTTACTTCAGCTCTCGAAAGATGAAGATGATCTGTTGTTACTGTCATTTTTTTTTAAATGAAAATTAAGAACAAACAGTTGTAGTGATTTTAAATAAAATCGAGAATTTTGGTTTAGTTCGGGGGTCAGCCAGATAGCCCCTGATTCGCATACTGGTTGTCTGTATCTGATTCATTAGAAGTTATTTCTTGGTGTTCCTCTTCTCTTTCTATATTTTTTTATAATATGTCGACCACGGCTTATTGTAAACCATGTGCGAAGCACAGTTGCTGGTAGCACCTCATAAGTTTACCAACTTTGATCATGACGCTTGCGCCGTCAGTGCTCACGCCAATAATATCAGTGTCGGAATCAAGACCGAAGCTTTCCAGGCGTTTTTTTTTTTTTTTTTTTATCAAACTCGTAGTATGTTCCGGTTAAACTGCCTGCTGTTAATTTTTGTACAATGCACTATTTATACAAAATGCAAAGAAACAAAATAAATAGAAGCAAATTGGCATTACTACTAAAGAATCATTTCTAGTCCATTGAAACAGAACATTGTAAAATCCTCGGAATGAACGAATAGGTAAATGGCACGATTTTTCATTTGAATCACTTCGTCCACTAAAATTTCAACATAGAATAAATAGCATTGTGATACAACAGGTTTTCTGTCTCTCCCTATTGCATTGTGGTGTATATAGTAGAGTATAGTGTTTGTTGATTTCATAGTACTCAAACCTAGTATTTATTGACTTACTGTGCCACAGTGTTATCTCGAAACTTGCAGGGCTGAAATTAATCGTGAAAATCCACCCGAATTTGCATTAGTTTATGGGGGCCATGTTCGAATAAAGAAATAAAATACTTTTTTGAAATTCAGCCCATATGTGGAATCACAGAATGCCACATCTTTGACTTTTTATGTTATAAACAAAAGACTAGAATAATATAATTTTCCCATTTTACACATACTTATTTTTCCAAAAGAATTAATATTACAAAAATAAGATGATTATGATCATTTTAATTTTCGGGCCGAGTTGGCGTCAATTAGTTCAAAATCTTTCTGAATCTGGCAGACTTCAAATGCAAGACTTCCCTAGATTGTGTTACCGAACTCCTCCTCTCCATTAAATCGTGGCTCATGCATGACTATCATCTAGTTGCAGGCATTTTATACGTTCTTGCCACACACGACATATTTTTCAAATGCGTAACAGCAAAATGGAGATACTGTAAATTAAAAAAAAATATCCTGATAGTTTGTACAAACAAACCCCACAGTATCGATTGAAACAACTACTTAAACAGAATCACTGATGAGTCTGGCCATTCAATCACATGTTGATAAACCAAGGGTAGCTCACTGAAATGAAGTTATTTGAAGTTAAAAGGACTATGTGATATTTTTGCAGGGAAGAAAGTCGGTGACATAGTATTTGTTTATTTCTAAAAATTTTCCCCACTATGAAGAAATACTGTCCTTATAAGCCTAGGTTAGGCTTGCTATGTAACAGATGCAAGTCTCGGACTAAAAAAAGAATCTGGGTTTTGCTCTTAAAGAATACAAAAAACTAAAAGCAGGCAAAGTACTCGAACAGAGTAGTACTTTGTGAAATAGTAATGCAAGATTCATCTTAAAAATTTAAATCGAAAGAAACACTTCCATAACTATCAAGGAGAAAATGTCATTCCTTTTCCAAAAACTCAATACAGCTGCCACTGTAAAAGCTGAAATATTCTGAAAAATATAAGGGAATAATTATTTTTCTAAATTTATACTATAATCATCTCTGATCATTTCTAAGTTCATTCACCTTCTCTTTGGGCCTTGTTACCCATCTAGTTCTTACAGGAAACTATTCCAGCAGCTTCAAAAATGCATTACCAGATGTGGAGAATAGAAAAAAAGGCTGAGCTCAGAATGCATCAAAATGAACCAAGGAAACATTTGCTACGCCTAAAATTATTTTTGTAAATTCAATGGTATTGTATTTTCATTATAGTTCCAAAACAGATATAAATAAAAAGCTAAAATTAAATAACACATTACTTAGCATGATTAATGTAATATTTGGCCTAAAAACAAATTTATAAATTAATTCATCAAGTATGTTCTCTAGATTTAACCTCTTAGTAATAATCTATCCATAATTAAAATTTCTTCTTGAAATTAAAAGTTTCTCAAATGCTGCAAAGATCTAAAATAAGTCCTTACCTGGTGTACTAAAAATAATCTACGTGTTTATCCTTTTACTTTCTAATCAAATTGTTGCTTACATAAGTGCTGGTGGATTTGCATTTCAAATAATATGCACTATATTCAATTTTATGCAACAAATAAATCCTGTAGTGTTATTTAATCATTTTTCATTTATTATGTCATTGGTCACACTTCCATAACTAGATTTACTTGAATTTTAAATACCTTTAAAAAAAAAAAGGGTGCAATGATTACAACTTTTCCCCTTGTATGCAATATTAAAACAGTCCAATGAACATATCTCAAAAAAATTAATAACCACAGCGCTAAAGTTCACTGTGTTCCAAAATTAGTTTTTACGGTATACTACAAGAGATACAATTTATTAATCGGGTATTTTACCGAAATGGGTTTTGTATAAATTATTCAGAAACTAAACTTTAAAAAATAACTAAGTACCTGAAATACACAAAAACTAACACTGATTTTTTTTATATCAGTAAAATTATTCAGTTTATTCCTGCAAATGAATAAAAATTCTACAATATGTACATTGTGCTAGAAGGATAAATTTTATTCCATTCTAACATGATTGCCGTGCTTTTGTTTACATATATGAGTACATTTATAAGCTGGAACAGCTTTGATGTAGTTAAAAACAAGTCACATATATAAACAAAATGTCTGAAATCTTAGATCCAAAACAAGATACATAGTTGATTTTTGAAATTATTGCACTAAAAAAAATATCGATTTGGATATTTATAATTTTAGAACTCAGATACACAAAGTACAATTACATTTTAGCAGAACAGAAAAAAACCACAGTTCATAGGTAAAAAAAAAATATAATAATTATAAAAAAAATATGTAAACATTTTGGTTAAAATATCTTTTAATTGGTAATATTAATAAAAAAAAAGTTATTTTGTGATGCTATTTCAAATTAAGAAGCATATGTCTTTAATTCATAATAACAAGATTTTGTTAATTTTTTTCAGTTTTAAATTCCTCCACAAAGAAGCTGTGCTTATAATTAACAGCCAGATATATTCTCTTTAAGATTAAAATTTGCATAAAGAAAAACTTTTCTAACATATAAGTGACACATGAACAAATCTAAATTACAAAATAAATTCTTTCAAATAAACTTTAATACAATATAAATAAATAAAACATGTTAAAATATTATATGATAGTGATTTAGATCTTTTGCAATGATGCTGTCTTATTTACAAATCAATTTTATATTTTTATGTCAATGTGTGCAAAATAAAAAGGCAACACTGAAAAGCATCTATTTTGCAAGATATGAGAAAATAATGTGACCATTTACTTACACAGGAGTAAAGAATTCAAAAACTTGTCACAAACATTTCACATTATTCACCTTTATGCTAGATGTACTAATTTGAAATTTATAATAGTTGGGACTAATATATTATAAAATTATCTGTGTAAAAATAAAAACATTTATACTTTTTAACTTCTTACAACTACAAAAGTTCCAATTATTGCTTCATGCATGCAAATTCTTACACGACATAAGAAATACATTTTTTACAAAGTTTCATCTTCTTTTTTTTAGTTATTAAAAAACTACACTTCTATCTCACAGCTCATTTTTACAAAACATTACATCTGAAAGCTCTTAATCAAAAGTATTCACTAAAACTATAAAAAAGTTTTAAATCATCAATAACGATAATGAGTATTTAGATATCAATTTTTTAATTGACAAATTATAATAACATATTAATTACCCTTTTCTCTATGGAATATTTTTGCTAATAATCAATTAAAATTATGTAAAAATTACATAGTACCTTATGAAGAAATTTACATTTTTTTATCTTAACAAACTATACTACATGAGATTATCTGATTGACTAATTATTCATGCACATTTCCTTCATTCCTGATACTGAATACAATAAACTTCAGAAAGATCTATAAAAATAGATTCATAGAAAATGGCTTTACTTTTACCAATTTTATCATCCACGTATATGTCTGTACATAGCTTTACTTATGCAGCTCCAAAATCGCCACATACAGGCAATAATTTGTTTTATCACAAATACATAAGTGTACACTATAATCCTAGATATAACTGTAAATAAATCCATCTATAATTTTTGGATGAAATATCACTTGTGCATGCTAACAGAACAGAATCTTATAATAGATTTTTTTAAAAATCAGTCTTTCCTAAATGCTTAGAATAAAAAGTAAAATACTGCACAAAACAAAAACACAAAGTTAAATGCGCAAAAAATGCAAAGAAAAACAGGGGTTGATAAAGTATCAAAATGCATTCAAGAATGTTTCACAATGAAATATCAGTTATCTGAATGAGTATTAAAAAAAAACATAACACAGAACATAACTTAAAAATGAGCATCAATAATGAACTGGAAAGAATAACAAAACTAGTAGTCAATTTTGAAGCATGATTCATGATATGTTTCCTTAGCCAGTTATTATTTTACTTCAGACAATTTCACAAAATGGAGAAGGGTAATAATTTCCACTAATGCAGAGCATTATAGAAAAATACTGCAAGCATATTTGAAATGCTTGCTTACAAAGCAGACATCCAGACACCTAAAGGCATTTTAAACCTGACATTTAACAGAAAGGCACAAATAATTTGCTTTCCCAAAATCACTTATAAATAGTGCAAATTGTGTTATAATGTGCGATAAATTCCTAAAGAAAAAGAATTATATGTCTTTAAGTAATACATAAAACAGGGGCGATTGCAACTTCTTTCCAAAAATCATAGAAACTAGCATGGTGCAAAAATCCCGACATAATTTTGAGTAATTCAGAAAGTTAAGGTGATACACATATATGTATATTTTATAACAATTTCATTAAAAGGCAAAAACAACAATTTTGAAAAAATTAAAACTAATTACTGTTTTCGTAATGACATAATTTTCCGATACATGCATATATACAAACACCTTTTCAAATAATTTCATTTGGCAAGGCAAAAGTGCAATTTTGAAAACACATAATAATGATAATTAAAATAATCACTCACTATATCGTTTTGCAAGACCACTCAGTATTTCCCCCCCCCCTCAACATTTTTTTTAAAATTATTGCTAAGTTTGGTTGGTTTTTTCAGAAAGGGAAGAGAAAGTAAAGTTCTGGGAAATGATGCGTTTACATTTTTTTCTCCTAACAATTTAAAATTTAGTTTGATCAGCGAGACATTTTGATGGTTTTCACTTAACTCTTCAATTAATAGATTAGGATCTGAGGTATATATATTAACAGGACCTGGTCTGAGAAAGTTTCATAGAAAGTAAAGAATTCTGGCAAGCTGTCCTGTATTTAATAAATTTTCCCAAAATTCTTTCTTCATCATAAAATTGTGAGGAATTTTCTGACCCATAAACTTCACAAGCAATTTTGTTTGAAGAAAATAAATCACTTTTTACTGTCAGCATAGATTTGGCTATCAATGTTCAAAGCTGTTTTAATGCCTGTCATAATGTCCATACAATTAAATACACTTTAAACAGTTGGGTCGTAAATGGAAGTTAAAACAGATTTAATTAGTTTTTGACAGCACTTGATATTTCATTCTTTAAGCTTGCATACTTCAGACCCAAGTTAATTTGAGTTTCTGTTTAAGGCAAGTGACTTTCTATTTGCAAGTTTCTGATTCCTTGGTCTAAAAGAAACTTTTCATCATCCATTAGTACATTTGGCAAATTATCAACCAATTTCATTAAAGCAAAGAAAGTGACTATTTCACCACCTACAGCAGGATTCGAGACACTGAATTTGCTGAAGACAATTCTTTAGAGGTAAATTTTTCTGCATGCAATCTACATATTCTTCAATGTTTCTTTGAGAATGCATCTAAATTCTTTTCTTAATAAATAGATTTTTCTAAAATTCCTAATAAGAAATTATCAGGAGATGATTCCCAAGTCTTTGAAATAACAGTACAGTTTCGATGCCCAGCTAGCAAAACGTTTGCCAACTGTTAAAATGCTCACCAAACAGCCAGCATTGCTTTTTTTTTTTTTTAAAGCCACATTTGGAGAGTTATCGCTTGAAAAAATTCAAGTTTAGCGACTGTACCAGAATTTTACCGACTAACCAGTGTTTTAAAACACTTGAAAAAAAATCTGGAATTTCTGGATTTGAAAAACTAAAAAAGTCAGGAATTCCTGAAAAGATCAGAACACAATCACCCCTGAAGGAAAAGGGTATTTTTAGAATAATATTCGAGAATTCACAACATAAAATTCATTTCACTATTCTACAATTCATAAACAAAACTTTAAAAGAAAGTCTACTTAAATTTCAATTAAACTGACCAATTGCCAAGATTTAAATCAACATAATAATAAATAGTAATTCATTGTTAAATAATTAAAAAGAATTAAACTTGGCAAATAACATATGCACATCTGAATAAAAATAGTGGAAACTTTCCAACTCCTAAAGGCTGATGTTTATTAATTTTTTAAAATTCATATTTAAGATTCTTATAATCAGGATCACTTTGACAAATTAAATTGAAGAATGCTTCATAAAACGAAACTGAAACTTGTTGTCTTGACGATTTTCTAGAATTTAAAATCTATTTTGTGTAAATGACAATTAAATAATTCTACAATGAAGAAGTGAAGGCACTGATTCAACAATAAGACAAAGTTTAGACCACTTATCCTATATAGGATGCCTTAACTAAATTATAGATATAGGCAGATATGGAAATCAATTCTTAAAAAATTGCCATAAAAATTTTTTTTTCAAATTACACAATTTTAAAAACTGCAACAGCTTTTAAAATTAAAAATGCATCAATGAAACAAACCAATATTAGAATTCAACTCTATCAACACAAAATACTGTAAATTATATCCACTTTAAGCAGGAAACTAAAAAAAGATTGATTCTTCAAAACTAATAATATTATAATTAAAACTAATAAAAGTACAATTATTAGTTTTAATTATAATATTAAAACTAATAATTGTACTTTTTAAACAAAAAAATACAATTCAGAGTAATATATTTCAGCTTTACAGAATTCAAAAGATGAAAAGAGACAACATTTAATTTCCTAGGATGAATATAGTTGTCCTGATATAAAATTTGCTCTCTCAATTTTAGATAGATAATAAATTCAAACATGTCCATAACTTGAAAATATTTACCACGAAAAATGCATATTTATTTTGAATCAAAATTGTATTAAAGATAAAATCAATCCACTGATCACATTTCTGTTAGAGAGGACTGGATTATCCTGAGAGAATTTAAAGATTGAATTACAGGTTCAATTCGAATTTCAGCAAAATATTTTGTGTCAAGTAATTTTCTATAATTCAAATTTTAAAATTTCTTAAGTTATACTCTATGGAAACTCTTAGATTTCTAGAGAAGAAAATAAAAACAAAATAGCTATTAAAAAGAGATATAGTAACTGGATTTAGTTAGAAAATATTCCCATTTCTCTATTCTATAAACAGTATTAGCACCACTTTCATATCTAAAATTAGTGAGCACACACTTTAAAAACTAAATGGCACTAAATCAATATGACACATACGAAGTAAAATTAAACACTAAACCATTAAACGAATGTTCTAATTATGCTCAAGTGACCCAAAACAAACTTCTTACATTTTACAAAAACTTAAAATGGATACATGTTTCAAGAAAGCATGTTAAATTTTAACCTTTTTATATTTACAGTATAAAGTAGCAGGAAGAGATCTAAATTTTCACTGAATATAATCTTTGGTATTCTATACCACAGGAAAAGAAGGCAGCACACTAGAACATCACAGAAACAATTCAAAGCATAAAATAAATTTCCCAGAACACCACGATTTGTGTTATGTATAAAAACTTAAACCCATCTGATTTATTTCATGAAAATAAACAACTTGCCATACACATTTTAAACATGTAAATTTTTCTAAATGCACTTGTTAAAAATCACTTGATATTTATTCAATTTCCCAAATTAGCTTTATCTAATCAGTACCATTTTATTTTCTGTTAGCACAATATCTTAACTTAATATTTGTGATAAGGTAATAGCTTCAGTATAACTTATTATAGAAATTTATTTTCAGTTTCATTACTTAGATGAAATTCCTCCAGCTTTTTTCACATACCTTTCTTAACACTGCATACAGATCTTTTGAATGATAACAGCTACTGAAATATGAATATTTCAAGAATTGAGAAATAAAAGAACCATAAAATCAATCAAATATAAAATAAATTGAAGAAAAAAGTAATCAGTAGCATCTCTATAGCATACTTTAAGAATGGATACAAATTTTATATAGATTCATTACATACAAACTATTTTCGGATAATGCATTTATTACATGACACTGTTTTGTCAAAGAAATTTAGAAAGAGAAGCTATAACAACTAAGAATAATAATCTCTCAAAATCCTTTAACTAAAAATAATTGATACTGATCAAATGGAAATTTGGAAGAAATATTAAAATGAATTTCGCAGTTCAAAACACAGCCTAAATATTTTAAGTATCTTTTTTCAATATTCTCTAAATAGGAAAGTTTTTTTTTTTTTTCATGCTATTCTACTCATAGATTTGAAATTATTAAGTTAAAAGGTAGTTCACCAAATAAATAGTTTTTAAAAAATGAAAAAGGTGTTGGAAGTGGTTAACATGTCTCATACAGATATGCCATCAATTTTAAAGTAAAAATGTAAGTAAAGTTTTATGCAGTGATCAAAGATGACAAAGGAAATTTTTATGGCATATATATATTTCATGACTAGGAAGACACACACATAATGAAATTCTTGACTAATGAAACTATCACCAGACATCTTTGCCTTCAGAAGCAGCTAAAAACTAAAATTAAAATCCTGCCCAAAAGTTTCCTCTTCTGTAATTTCCTTCAAATTCTAATCTCAATTTTTAAAAAGATTACAATTTTGTTTCCAAGCACAAAATTATGTACAAAAGAATTATAAACCAAAAATATCATTGTGCAATGGGTAAAAACAAATTATGAGAACATTAAAGATGGTTGAGAGAAATAAATTAAAAATAAGCTTCATGCATACACTGCAGTTTTTGAAGGTTTGAAATATTCCTTACAAATCTAATACCAACAGCAACAGTTAAATGAATTTAATTTTAGATAGTTTCATCAAAAGATAAAAGCAACTGTTTATACAGAAAAATTACATTTTTTACCTTTAAGAAGTATATTTAAATGTTCCATCTATTGTGCCCATCTTAATTTGGTTTTAAAAAGTGGGTCAATTTTTGGATGCTTTCAGATACACATGAATTAACAATAAAGCTAGAATTTTTAACGTATTAAAATTTGTCATTAAAAAGTTTTTACTTTCAAACCAAGCTAGCTGTATGAATGTTCTATATATTTTGTACAAGATGAAGTGCACTATGATGCACAAACTAATTTTAAAATTATTCAGGCTTATTTGGACGTCAGTTGTTTGCATTCAAAAGGCTGTGTCCCCTATAGAAGTTAGTTCTTCAAATCTTTTGCTATCAAGAATGAAAATAAAATGGAGCTCCCAACCACATTAATGGAAGTATCAGTAATACATAATAAGTCGAAATAATATGTACATAGTAAATAATATTTGTAAACTGAATAAGAATAAATATTTTCATGCTGCAAGGCAAAATTAAACAGAATTTTTTTTTTTCCAGTTGACCTTTTCATCTTGTCAAGTAATTGCACAATATTAGAATTGCTGATGAATAATTACACGTTAATAATAAAGCACATCATGAATAAAAACATCATTATCAACATTTAAAATCTTCAGTATTATTTTCAATGCATGAACTCAGCTTTACCCTGAAAAATTTACCTATAAATAATATTTTTGAAAATTATGAGAAGATTCAATGCACTAAAAACTTTCTTTTGGCAAATCAACACAAAAGATTACAAGAAAATATTCCGATACAGAGTTCCAAGGCACTGATGTGTCGACAGAATATTAGCAATAAAAACATAGTGGCAAACAAGACAAAAATAGAAGCTACAATGATAAGATTTCCATAATATAATAATTGAAATCCAGACCCTTCATTTATAAATAGGAAAAATTGATAACATTGCTGCATCCACAGTCACTATAATTTTATTAAAAAAAGTTTTATTACTTATGAAAACTTTAAGATTTTTAAACTTATATAAGTGAATTAATATGGATTTCAAAAGATGTTTAAATTGGTATTGGCATATCGATAAGATTTTCTAGAAGAAAAAAAAAACTGGCATTACAATTTTCATTTTGCATTTAAAAAACTAATTTAAAAGGAAATGAAACTATAGAATGAAGTAGTGTTTAGATTAAACTGAAATTCACAACGAATTCCATCCAATTTTTTTCAACCACATTGTCGACTTAATACCAAACACTATCTACAAAAATGTTTTTGAGATAATGTACTTGAAAAAAGAAGGGTTTAATGGTATCAAATAGTTGTAACTCTATTGCTGTTCATAATTTGATCCAGTTCTAAAAACAGAAGTAGAATTACAAATATTTCATATCATGGGAAACTTTTTTTTTAAGTGCATACAGCAACATTAACTCAGATTTTTTTTTTTTTTTTTTTGCAGAGTGCCGTTAGGGATTAAGATGATGATAACCCATAGAGGATAAGTTGAAAAATGTAAATATAAAATATAGTGCATTTAAACAATAAATAGTTTAAGAAGTGTATTTCAGTTTGGTCTTTTTATGCATTTATTCCTCAGAGAAATGACTAAATTATTTGTTAATATATTCCTAGTTATAAAATTGAATTTGCAATGCAAAATTAATTTTCATTAAAAAGGAATGGAAAATGCATATAAATATAATTTTTTCCGTCCAAAAGAAATTCAGAACATTAATAATGATTTATTAAAGTTATTTCACTTCATATTAATATAAGCAATTTTTTAGTTGCAAAGAATTTTGACGATATTCGTTTGAAATAAGAAATTTACTATTCTACAATAAAATTTAAACACAGAATTATATATTTTATCTTTTGAAAATGCATCCAAATTAATATATTATTATAAAAGAAGTTGACAATACAAATCCAGCCAAAACAACTTTGTTAAGCTAAAACATTCATACAACTGGTATGGCTTATAATAATCAGAAAGAGATTGTTGATTAAAAATTCAACTGGCACAAAAATCAATATTACTTCTGCATTTCCAACATTTTTTGACTAGTTATAACATTACACTTTAGAGTAATCAACACAATACAGGTAAGAAAATTTTGTCTACACAATATCACCTTTGAGAATATGCTTTGTACACATTCAAACTTAAGGATAATTCATTATTTTTATTGCATTTACACAAAATAGTATCATTGAAAATGTTTCAAAGAAAACTGTCTTGCATGATTCAAATCATCAACATGCTTAACAGAACAAAAATTTAACATAATTTTTTTAATTGATTTCATGTAGTTTGAAACGATACTATACTCTTGAAAGTTAACTCTGAACCTTCATTTATGCTTTTTAGTTAACATGACTTACCAATCCACAAAATGTCAAGATATGACAATAATTTGGTTATGACTAGAAACCAATCAAGCTCAATTCATTATGGTTTACAATTAAAAACTAAAACTTTTTTCAATCTAGGCATGTTTAACGACAGTTTAATTACCTTTGATACATTTCTAACAATAATTCTTTTGTGCGTGAATTGCATCTTCAAAATATCTCCGAAATATAAATTTAGGGGGGGGGGAGAACAAAAAAATAACAGATTTTCTTTCTTTACTTCAGGAACAATAGATGAAATGTTCTTCATCAATCATTAGCTGGCACTTGGTTCCTATAGGAACTACAGCAATAGAGCTTTTAGTAATTGACTAGTGACAAGCACCGTTTTATTATTCTTTAGTTTTGTACAAGACACATCAACATATATTATACACACAAAGGGACCTGCTGAATAAGTTTCCTTCTGAATTCAGTTTGTTTTACACATTTTTAGTTATCAGCAATTACTTTTAAAAACAGTTTTAATTGCTGTTTTCCTGGGTTAAAATCTACAAAGCCAAACATAAAGTAAGGTAGTAATGTACTTAGATTTCCACATTTAAATAAGATTCTTCTGCCTGACTGGTAACATCCAATAATTGGAGATTTTCACCAGCAGTGTTTTCAGTGACTCAAACTTCAATGGCAGGCCTATAATATCACAATCCCATCACAAAGCAAGGTTGCAGGTGCAAGGTCATCTAATCAAGCATGCCACACTTAAAAGACTCAAAATGTTTCTGCCATTTCAAAATACCAATAACAGACTCAAAAATTTTGCTGTCTCTTTTTCTTGGCATCCATGGCATCCAAGATCGGCTGCCGTTTAGCTTGATACCGACGTCTTAATTCTTCTATCTCTCTCTCCATTTCAGAATCTAAACTTGCCATACGCTGGGTAAGTTCATCGTAACTGAGAAACTTTAGCTGCAAAATAATTATTCATTAGAAAATGTTAAAGTTCTTTAATATTGAAAATTTTCAAGAGATCTAGTAACTAACAAGCAAGCAAAAACACTCCGAAACACCATAAATTTATTTTCACCATTAATTGCACTATAAAAAAGTTTTATACAATACAGTTGACCATACAGCTTTAAGTGGTATATATAGAGATGAGATTGAAACATTTTAAGAATTATGAATATTAAAATGGAATGGATAATGATAATTAATTTTAAGGCTACATCAACAACTCAAAAGTTATAAGAGAGTGGGTCAAAAACTATCTGCCCTTTATTTTTGTACAATAGGTAAACAAAGATAGGAATTGAATAAAAAACATTTTTCAGCATAATCCCATGCCATTGAAATGCATTTAGTCCATTGGTCCACAAGCTTCTGTATTCCCCAAGAGAAAAAGGATTTGGGTTGATCCTTGATGCACCATATATACCACACATCCTTGAACATACTGTTCTGTAGAAAAGCAACATCTGCATAAAGGTGTGTATTCACTTGTGAGCTGAATGGTTCATGAGCAGCCATTTTGAAAGCATGGACAGGAGCTTTGATTCAAAATTAACCAAATCCATTCAGTTTTTCAATGAACACAAAGGGATTCACAGTTCATGTTGGGACATGTTCAAGTATAGATCGTCATTCCCTGCAAATGTATCTGCAAGGTCAAATCTAAAAAGCAAGGCATATTCCAAAAGGCTTCCAAGGTCACTACCTCCGTTGACGACAACTGATGTTTTGCTCCTTTTCCAATGGTTCTTGGTTAGTTCAGCATGTAAGTAATTTCAATGAACGTTTCATGGAATATTCAGCTCGCAAGTGTACACATGCCTTAATGCATTTTTGAGGGGTAGAGCACTGTCCCCATATTGTATGGAGAGCTTCTGATTAATCTCAGTTCTTGCAACACCTTCCAACCAGAGGAAATGGATAAATGCTCACTCCTCATCTTTGGTGCATATTTCTAGAAGTGTGGTCATAATTAATCTTCAAGAGAACAAAGAGAAATGATGACTTCATGATAACTTCACTCATGTGACAACAATATTACAAACTCTATACATGCATGCTCAGTAGTTAAATTTCTTATTACAACTATATTTTTACTAAATTGCAGATTATTTTTGATTAACTTTCGTGTATATATATATTATAGACACACACACAGGAGGATGTCTCAAAAGACTGTGTACAAATTTTATGGATAGGTCCATCAAACATGAACAATTTTTGCACAAAAAGTTGTGTCCAAAAATTGGTTTAAGAATAAAGAATTTCAACATAAGCATAGTAACTGGCTAATTTAGATGAAGAAGACTGATAAAGAACAAAAACCATTTTAGATTTAAAAGTAACTTTAGAAAACATACAAGCACTTAGTTTAAGTATCTTTTTTTAAGGTATATCATGAGTTTTACAAGACCTTTTAAGAAAAAGGCCACACATTTAACTTCAATTTCTACGAACACTTATTTGGTTTTGAAATCCATGGAGGCATTTCCCCAACCATGAATCAAAAAGTTATTTGGGCAGAAAATTTCATGTTTATAGACAAATTCCCAACATATTTGCCACTTAGGGACATTCATGAACAGAAGATCAACAGATGAAACATTTTTTAACATGTTCATGGACACCTAGCTTATGTTATTTGCTGGGACACCTAAGCTGCTTCAATAGCATTTCTTGTACAAAAATGTGAGGCGTATACCGCTTTGCGTTTTAGCTTGTCACAAACTTGGACAGGATATCGCGCTTTACCCCAGCAAGTAGAGGCATATGCCACTTTGTTCACGAATTTGTTAATTAAAAGACACAGTTGGTTACTTTTAATTTTTGAAACATCACTTGATTTAATTTTTCAAGAGTTATAGTTAGCATTACATGAGTTTGCATACAACTAAAAATTGCACATTCTTTTATCTGGATAACTAACAGCTAAGGTCAAAGTTATTCATTTTTAAACCATGTAGTAATACTCACAAAATCAAAGTCTCCATCATTAAAAGAACGCTGGAATTTAGATGGTTCATGCAAAGCTGCAGATGGTCCAACACTACTTATCTGATTGAGTTGTCTTTGAAGTTGGTTTGAAAATCTTTTCTCTTTTGGAGTTTGGCAATTTTTACTTGATAAGTTATCATTCTGGACAAAATGATTTGGATGAGGTGTTCCTGAATGAGGCATAGGAGTTGTGATATTATTTGAACAAAGCTCATTTCTGTGCTCCTTTTCTTTTTGATCAAAATGATCTAGGAAGTAGGGACGGTAGTTTTCTTTTTTCTCACCCGGGGCAGTATCATGTCCTACAAAAACAATAAATTTTATACTTTAACTTACAATATTTCCAAATGAAAAAAAAATATCCCTTCTATTTAAAATTATCTTACTTTTCATTGTAGAATCCTCTTCATCTTCTTTGTCACTGTTAATAACTAAAGTTCCAAGATCTGACTCAATATCGCTATTGACACAAGCAACTAGAGTATTTGAATCACTATGAGCAATCAGTGTATTGTTTTCACCAGAGTCACTATTGCTTGGAACTAATGTACCAGAATCTGCTAAGAATTCTACCATTGTATGCGAGTCAACTTCATCATCATCCTACGAGAGAATTTAAATATATACAAGCAAATATATCAATTGTAGATAGAACAAAGATATAATAATTTTTAAGACAAGTTAGACAAGAATGAATCTTACAAAATCTAAATTATTCAATCTGTCTCTATGGTAGGTTTCACTTTCTTGAATTTCTTTAGCTTCAGCTATCATTTGTTGCAGGATTGTCACAGGTTTGGCATTTTTTATGAACTCATGTTGCAACAATTCTGTTGCTGTAGCTCTTTCATCAGGATTTTTAACTAAGCACCTTGAAACAAAATCAATAAATTCTGTAGACCACAGATCAGGCTCACGAAATGAAGGGGGTGGTTTGGCAGGAATCATAAATATAGCCCTAGGGGGAAATACACATGTTCATTTTTGTGAAATAATGGTATTAAAAAAACTAAATAGTAGTTTGTTGAAAAATATTTTGGTTATTCACTTAACACTTGTCAAAAATTAAAACTTCAAAGTAATTGAAAAGGAAACAGAAAGCTATAATTCATTTTTACTCTAATGTTTAGGAGTTAAGTACACTTGTTAAATAAAAAGGTATAAAAGAAATCTTTCCTCATATTTTTTCCTATTCAATATACAGGGTGTCTCAAAAGGTCATTTACAAACTTAACATGCTGATATGTCAGACCACGATGAACAAGACTTACCTAGGAACTTGTGACCAAAAATGTGAAGGGTGACCGCTAGAGGACAATGTTTGTAACTGTATCGGAGAGCGGGAAGCGTGATCATTTCAGATGGACTTCAGGACAAGGATGCATCGATTTACTAACATACAATTGGCGGATATGCATTATGTTTACGGTGCCGCAGACGGAAATGGATGAGCTGCAGTATGCATGTACCTAGAGAGCTTCTCAAACAAACGTCAGTGAAGTCATCCACTGTTAGGACAATTGCATCCCTGATTGCCTGAGACAGGAGCCATCCAAATAAGTGGACACATGGGTCGACAACGCACTACACACACACCTGTCGTTGACGAAGCTGTGTTATGCAAAATTGAGACAAACCTACAAACAAGTCTCTGAGCAATAGAACAAGACTTGGTTGTGCATCACTGCAACGTTATGCACATACTGCATGAGGAAACACTGCACCCCTATCCCAAGAGTAGAGATATTGCGTGATGCCAATAATCCCAACATATAGAATTCACATGCTTGTATTTGCAAGAATGAGTTGCACAGCCGAATTTCCCATTGTGGATTTTGTTTCCCAATGAAGATTTTTTTAACCACGATATGGTGTTCTGAACCTGCACAGCATGCATGCATGGGTGCATGAAAACTCAAGGAGTACGTGTTCCCATGCAAGCCAACAGCACTTCACCATAAATGTTTGGGCTGGTATTATCAATGACAAGCTAATTGGTACTTACTACCTCAACGGGAATACCTATTTGCACTTTATTAGAAAGAGTGTTGCCGGATTTGATGGTTGACGTTGAAGCAGCTACACGTTAACACATCTGGTTTCAGCATGATATAGCACTTGCACATTTTAGCAGCACTGCACGGAAATGCCTCGATAGGACATATCCTGATCACTGGATGGGCAGAGGTAGACCTCCACGATCCCAGAACCCGACTCCCCTAGATTTCTACCTGTAAAGATGCTTGAAGTCCATGGTGTACGACATGCCTGTAACATAAGCAGTGACATGTGTCCATAACACACCTACCCATTTTGAGCAGGTTTGTGAATCCATGCATCAATAATGTGAAGCATGCATTGTGGCAGTAAGGAATTTTGAGCATCTTCTGTGATTTAACCATGTTTTTTAAAAATGTCATGTTAACACTGCTACTGACATCCTTTCTTTCTTGTTTTCCAATATAACTGCAAACATTGTCCTCTAGTGCTCGTATTTCCGGACACAAGTTCCTATGTAAATCTTGTTTGTCATGGTCTGACAGATCAGCATGTGAAGTTTGTTAAAGATCAATTGTTTACAATTATTATATACAAATATTTACAGTCGCTAAAGCAAAACAATCCAGTCTTCAAAAGACTACAACAGTACAAATCAGCTCACAGCATGGTAAAAACTCAAGACAATACTCCGCAAATTGGCTTAGACACTCACACTTGCTAAATTTAGCAGCCTCGTCACCGACAATCGCGAGTCACACTCGCTCGATGAAAGCAAAAAAATAATAATAATAAATCTATCATCTAATTAGTCAAAACATCAAATGGCATGAAATGAAGTGGAGCAAAAACGGCTTGGCACAGAATGTGTTAATCCAAAAGCAAATCAACAAACAGTGATCCTTTAAACAGAACAGAATATGAATTTTATGTCAAAAACAAATATATCAGTTAAATTCCTACACACATAAAATATTAGCCAGTTCAAACACTTTCCGAACTGCATCAGCTATCCTTTAAATCAATTTATCACTTTATTAATTTCATAATATTTGATTATCTCTTAAATGTTTCAATACTTAACTAACTACTAGGATTTTTCTTTCTCTTTTAATCAAGAGATGAATATATTACCTCATCCTCAACATGAAAATATATCACAGCTTTTCAGGAAAAAGATTTAAATGCATATCCAATTTTAAGCATTTCGCATGACCTACGTATTTCAGTTCAAAAAAAAGTAATACAATTTCCTGTTCAATACTGATAATTAAGAATCAATTCAATAATAAACCAATTGTGGATTCATAACAAATCAGTAGCTGATAAATCAAAAGATGTATACTAAAACATTATATGAACAAGCAAACACACAATATTTAGCTGACAATATAATTCAGAGCTATAACAAAAAATTTAATACTTATTAAAAATGAATAGAAAAATGTATACTAATTTCTTAACATATTTTAAAATCACTAAGGGATGCAAATATAGGCAATCACCTCATTGGATGTATGTCTCCATAAGGAGGCTTTCCTTCAGCGATTTCCAGAGCCGTGATACCAAGGCTCCAAATATCAGCTACACAGTCATACCCTATTTCTTGAATGACTTCCGGTGCCATCCAGTAAGGTGTACCAATAACAGTATTTCTTTTTGCCATTGTGTCCTATTGATAGAATTTATCATAGAAGCTTCAAGACAGATATTTTAAATTATATAGAATGTCATTTTGGATAAAATAGGACATCACTTAAAGAATATGGCAGAGAAGAGGGGGAAATGACAGGTCCCTCAAGAAACAAGTGAGTAAATAAGTGTAAGAAAATACTTTACATAGCATGTTCAAACCTAAAAATTTATCAGATAGGGCCTAAAGTCTAACAATACAAATGATATGATATTCAAGGCACTGTAATTTATAAATATTTTAAAAGTATATTAACAACTTTTGAGATTAGGTAACTAAACTTTGAAGACTAGGTAATTAAACAGTAACAAAAGTTTTAAATTACAAATTATATTAACTTAAGTTTTAAAGAGGTTTTTATTTTTTGAAAAAAATATCGGGAATCAAAAAATGAAGAATGTAAGTTGAGAATTCTCAATTAGTGGGAAAATGATACAATGATAATACTGTCAGATAAAAATATACTGACTGTTAACTGCCCTGCAACACCAAAATCAGCCAATTTCGCATGTCCTTCATTATTTAGCAAAATGTTTCCTGCTTTGATATCCCGGTGGATTTTTCGACGATAATGCAAATATTCAAGACCTTTCAGTATATCATTCAGAACAGTAGCAATTTCATCTTCTGTGAGCTAAAAATGCAAACCCACAACATAAGACACTGGTATGAAGCACAGATAACAACAGAAAAATGATTTTAGAGATAAGGTAATATAGTAACGGACCCTTTATCTGGCAACCAGAAATCCGGAATGACCCGAAAACCGGCAAGCCTTTTACCGACCGAAAATGTTCGGCTTGCCTTTGTTTTCCGTTATTCCCCCTTCATTCCTCTGCCCAGGGATGAGTTCCTTCCACCTTTTCTTATATTTTGCTTAAAATATCTGCCCTTTGGACGCCATGGACTTTTTTCAGCTTTTTTTTGCTACACGGAGAAGACTCTGCTTTAGTACGCACTTTGGATACAATCCCCTACATATTTTCCTCTCCCAATCGGTGATAAACAAAGCCTCGATTACGTCATCACCTACTCAGTCAGGTTTCGTGTGACGAAGTAGAAAAAAGGAGGGAAAGAGAATGCATGCACTATTTATTTGCAAACCAGCTGCCAAAACTATCGATGAAGACACTTTTCAAAAGTGCCTAAACATCAATAAAGACGCGCCTGTTGTCCTTCAACTCACAGACGGAGAAATCATTTTCATGGTAATTAATCCAGATGAAAATGATGATTCTTCCGAGGATAGTGCCGAAGAAGACGAAAAAAAGATCTCTATTGAGCGTTGCATAGCATTAACAGGGGAGCTTATACAAGGCATGGAGAAAAAGTCATTTTTTTCTGAACACCACATTATGTCAGTGTATAAAATTCAGGAGGTTCTGTTAAAAGAAAAGCTGAAACATGAAACAACTTAAATTAAGTGAACCGTTTACGCCATTGACATCAAAATAATCTTTTTTCTTATTGTTAACGGAACGGAAAAATAAATAACCATTTAAACGTTTTATCACCTCTTCAAATGTATACATTAACTTCCTTTTTATTTTCAGCTATGTGGCTTTTTTTTTTTATTTTCACTATCAAGGAGCAATATGATTGGAAAGGAAATGATTGCAATTCCTGTTCAATTTTCATGAACGGGAAGAGGGAGTGTTGACAAAGAAAGTTCAACAAAAGATTATTTATTTTCCTTCTTCAAAAGAAAAACAGGTCTTCTTCCCCCTCATACTCATCCTTTTCGGGTGAAGTTATCGACTTGCATGTGGTCACCGGTCGTCTTTTAGGGAGGAAAACACGTGTTTTCGTGGTACTAAGATTATCAATTTTTTTCGGATCGATTTATTTTATTTTTTCGGATTGCATTGTTATTTTTTTTTGGATCGGACCCGAAAACCGGGAGGGTGTCGGACATGAGCTTGCCAGATAAAGGGTCCATTACTGCATCTGTAAAATTATACGACATAATCATAATTGTTGAAAGCACATAAAAATTCAATAAGAATATAGTGAAATATTTCTAAAATAAACAAAATTATCTAACTCCTCTTAGTTCTACACTCAATCTGTGTGTCATCATCACATCTCAATTAGTTTGTACGCCCAATCACTACATTATTGTCAATGATAGTAGTGAAGTTGATATAAACAATTAGTATTTAAATATTTCTGTTACTGGGGTCTGGTTGTATAGTAAAAGCATTAGAATCACGCTTATTACATTTCCTGGGTGCACTAAAATTATGAGAAACTTTAATAACCCTGCAGGCAGCTCCACTTTCCTACCCTGTTCTATAATCATGTGTACAACAGGGAACTTCAGCATTTATTTTTTAAATCGATTTAAAATGCTTCGAAATGAACAATAACATTTAAAAAAATTCTAGACAGTTTTTTTTTTTAATTTGCAATCAAAGTTCGCCTCTCAGAAAAAGCGGGAAAACAATCCATTTTGGTGCGAAACGGGTCTGACGTCATAGTTTCCTGACAGGGGAGACCCACGCTTCCTTCCTGTTCACTCTCTATAGAGATTATCTTTTTTTTCTATATTTTCTGACTATCGCATCAGATAAAATAATGTGGGCAAGATAAAAGTATTGTATTGTTCCTAAATGTAGTAATACAACTCTAACGACAGCCGATAAATTATTTTAAAATGTGCAAAAAATTATATTATTCGCAAAAAGTGGTGTAAAGCGATGAAGAGAGATCCGAAGCTTAATCCGGAATTATCAGCAAGCAGCATTCGTCATGTCTGTGGAGATAATTTTGATGTTAGTTATTAATCTATATTATATCTACTAAAATTGTATATCATGAAGCACAGTAAGTTCAGAATTCAATATCCTTTTTGTTTTTAAAAGAAGTATAAGGTGAGGTTAGCAGCCCAAAAAAAAAGATATTTTAAAGCAAATAGTTAAATTTAATTAGTTTTTTCCCGTTTGATTACATGGAATTTATTTTTTTACACTTTGAGGGGTCGAAGATCTTACCTTCCTTAAGATTCTTTTTTTAAAAAAAAAACTTGCTCTTGTTATTTTATTGCATAAATTTTTTCAATGGATATTCGAATGTTTCTTATATTTTTAAAAAAATTACTGTACTATTGAAAATTAATAAGAATATCTTAAAAATTAGTTTAAATTCACAACTTTTTTGATAATGAAATTCGTTTTCATTCGTAGTTCAACAAAATAATTCGCAGAATTAATTTTTGATGCAAAATAAATCCTTTATATTCAATGAAGGTATTAAAATCAAAATTTGTCTTCAAAAAGTTAAAGAAGTATAATGTGAGGTTAGCAGGAAAAAAGAAATAGATATTTTAAAGCAAATAGTTAAATTCAATTTGTTTTTTCCCTCTATTATCCCCCGTTTTTGATTACATGAAATTTACATTTTAAGAAACCATTGATACCCCATAACAATATCAGGAAGTACTGTAAAGAAGAGCCTTGAATTTCATATTTGTTCTGTTTTTGATATAAGTATAAGATGTGGTTAAAAGCATAAGTACCTGTATGAGCTCATATTGAAAGATTACGTGGTAACCACGTGTAGTTTTAGGGTTCTATTGTTGATTAAGATAAATAGATTTAATATTATTTCTATTTTGGCACCGATTTTAAAAAGAAAATATTTTATACTTTTCAGACCACAGTTTTGTTTAATTTTTTAAAAGTTTATTTTTATTTTTTCATATGAAAAGTTAAACTCAGACACATACATGGAAAAGTAGCTGGCCTTTAGCGGTTTCCTGCTTTTTTTTTTATTTATGCTGATTCATCCACATGGGGATAGTGATGATTTAATAGCATTACCAGAATTAATTTATTTCTTCATTTTCAGTGGATTTTTTTTTTTTTTTTTTATGGGAGTTTAAAGATTTCCTTTCTTTTTTTTATGCCGAATTCGGTTAACATTAAAAAGAAGTTAAGCTAGAATTAATTTTGTTTCATCAGTTCCGTTTTTTATTCTTCTTTTTATTTTTTAAGCACTTTGTCTATCTACAAATTAGTATACACACCATGGGATACTGTTTGGATTATGAGTTATGACAGGTTTTTTTTTTTTTAGCTAAGTTCAGCATTTTATTTTATTTTTTGTTTTATGCTGTTTCATTGAGGAGGATTATAAGACAAAAAAAGGAGAAATTTTACTGTTGTGATTTTATTCCTCATATCTCAGCCATCATAAAATCGGAATATTTCTTGAAATACATTGCCATCATTGTAGAATCAATCCTTGGCAAATTATCTGATTTACCTTGCACAAAACCAATATCCATTGTGAAACTGAACGTTGAATAGTAGAAAAGCCAAAAACTTTACTTTTAAAATGTTAGCTGGTACAAATGCCTTGATTCAAAGCAGGGCACAAAAGTAGCAAAAGAGAAGTATGCAAAGGAAGGAAACTTTGACATCAAAATCTACTTGGCCAATGAGAGTGCGTTTCGGATTGCATCACCATTCCTGCTATTTCAGTGCATCTTTCGCCCTCAATATTTAAATAAATAAATTTTTATGTAAAATTTCACTTGCATATTTGAAATTAGAATTATTTTTCCTACAAATGCGGGTGACTTTCACATGTTTTTAAAAAATGCTGAACTTCCCCATTGTTAGATTTCTTAATAAAGAGTCGAGACCACAAAAAGCTATCTTAAAGATTGCTGAAACGGACAACAAATCTTTTCTCTCAATGAGTTGAAAAGCAGGAAAAGTGCTTTCCTGCTAGTTTCAAAATGTCCATTTAAAGAGACATCTTGAGATTTTGTATAACTACAATATATTCCTTCAGCAATGCAATTTTAAAACTGTCCATAGATATCTATGTCCAGCAAGAAAAAAGGTAATCTGCAACAAGAAAACAATCACTTTTGTTGGGATTTTTCTTAAAATAGTTTCTTAAAAAAAAGCCAGAATAGTCTGCGGCAAAAATTTAATTGATCTGAAATCTATATAAATTCTTAAACCATGGAACAGATAAAAATAACTTAAAACAAAAAATACCATAAGACATTTCAAAATAGCGATAATACATACAGTTTTCTTCCGCAATCTCATGATGTCTGATACGGAACCTCCACCGCAATATTCCATAACAATCTAAAAATTCATAAAAATGAATTAGAAAATCTATTGAACAATTTTACGTAATTTCATTTGAAAAACATTTCAAAACAATAAGTCATATGGATAAGCGTCATAAATTAGTCGTTCAAAAAATATTTTTTCACACTCTTACATCAGTGGTTCCACATTAAAAGTCTCTTAACCCTCTGAGCAACTAATAGTTCCGAGCGAAGCTTCTCAAAAATATCTCTCTGCATGGCAATGGGTTCCTTCAAGAAATATCACTCGTCACACAAGAGATGTTTGAAAAAAAATGCCTGAATTCCCCTCCCCCCATTGCTATCTGTGGGAAGTCTAATTATCCCAGCGGGGAGAGTTTTCTCCCGCTTCTTGTTGCTAGTAGATCCCCCTTCCTTCCCTGTACTTTCACTTGAGCAAAAAGCATTGTAGTTTCAAACTAAATCCTCTTCACACATCTGCCATTTTGTCAATATTTAACAAGAGAAACACTGTGTATTTTATGATTTAACTCTTTCAGGAGCACATTAAAATTTGTTTATTACTTTTCGAAATTATTTGAAAAATGTGGTCTCCGAGACTTATAAACATAAAATGTATTGTAAAAAAGAATACGAATTTGAGGGGTGGTTTATCGTCGAAACTACCGCCCTTGTAGAACATGAAACTGCGTAATTTTTTAAATGTTAATTTTACAGAAAAGTAACAAATGGAATGATAATTATGAATTGTTATACTGCTCAAGAACAACTAAAATTAGAATATTTTTAAAATTAAATTATTTTATACATAATTACATACATATTTATTAGGATAATTGGAATATTCTTAGGATAATCTGTTATGAGCCAAAATATGATATGAAATGTTAGAAAACATAAATTACATACTAAAGCATTCCTGAATTAAATGGAGAATTTTATGAAACACATTTCATTTTATTTTCATTCATTTCCAATCTTATGTTGATAAAAGTGAATCTAGAAAAAAATCAAGGAAGTGTGTTGTGTGCTCACATTAAACAGCAGGAGTGACCTCCCCTAAACTTTCTTGTATATTCCCAACACATGTGGAGAAAAAATACGCTAAAAGGCAGTAAAACGAACAAGCTTCCCTAACGCAGTGGAGAAAAAAAAGCTTGGGAATTGGAAACTTGGAGGCGAAAGGCGTGGGTAGAAGCGGAAAGGATTAGGGCAAGTGAAGCAGGCAATTACGCAATAACGCCCTCGAGTCATTGTGTGATGAGAGAAGACAAATAGTCGATTTGAACACCTTTTTTTTCGACCGACTGAAACAAAAATTGAGCACGGAACTACAATTAATGTTAGTAGGCCTCATACCAATTTTTATTTATCAAAGTCGTAGGGTTTACGAGTTATAATGTTTAGAAGTATGCGATTATACAGACCGATAGACAGTCAACCCTTTGACAGAATTGGCCCAAAATTTGATACAGAACTACATTCCTGATGATAAAACTGTGTACCAAATTTTCTCCATTTAGCTTTTCAAGCTTTTGAGTTATAGTGTTCACATGAAAGCGGACAGACAGACAGACTTCCCGTGGACGGATTTTGTCCTATATTTGATAGAAATCTACAAATTATGTTACAAGATCACTTACCAAATTTCATCCCCGTAGCTCTAATAGTTTTCGAGTTATTGTGTTCACAGACAGACATAATTCCCAAATCGTGTTTTTCGGACTCGGAGAGGTCTAAAACGTGGATATTCGTCAAAATCTCGAGTTCGAATTTTTTGACGATTACAATACTTTCTCTTTGTATACTTCACATACAAGAAAGTAAAAAAATGCAAACATATATATATGTTATATGTACGTTTATGTCAGTAATTTAGTAAAGCTTACTGCAAAACGATTAAAAACATATTACAGTCGATGCTCGTTATAACGACCCTCTGCGTCCCACAGCAAAAGGTCTTTATAACGAGTGGTTGATATAGTGGATATAATTAAAAACTGTACACATGCACGCTCAGCAGCTCCATATAAATAGGGGATTTTTAAAGAGATTCCAACTAAATACTCAACTTATTTTTTATCATTGGTATTAAAATTTTATCAATTAAAAATATATTTCTAAAACAGATTTTAAAGTAGAAAACAAAGGGTGTTATATACTTACAAAACATTTATTTTCTAAAGAAACCAGCAGGAGTGGTCTCCCCTAAACTTTCTTGTATACTTCCCAAAAAGGTGTCATTTTCCGTCTAACTAGGGTTGCCATACGTCCCGTATACTATTTGTCCCGTTTGCTTCCGAAATTCTGAGTCATTATAATTTTAAAATGACCTGCGCCCATTTTTATAATCATGTGTAAAAGGAAAATGATAATTTAAAAAATTGCGTAAGTTCTCAATTTTTACGTGCGCTGAGGTACCACAACTTTATTTAAAGTTTTTAAGATCGAAATCTTACTACAAATATCATGCAAGATTTCACCATACCTTCCAACTGGAGAATGTCAGAACGTAGTTTCGGGTTCAGGGGGTTGCCATAATTTCCGAAGCTACAATACTTCGTAGACTGCCAAGGTCAAAAGCCAACTATACTAACTTGAGTAAAATAAGCGAAACGCTCGCCAACACACAGTCACAATGTGCATTTTGAACCAAATAAACAATTTGAACATCTTTTTTTCAATGGATTGAAACGAAATTTGAGCACAGATCTATAATTAATATTAGCAAACGTCATACCAATTTTTATTTATCTAAGCCAAAGGGTTTAGGAGATATAATTTTTACAAGTATGCGATTATACACACCGACAGACAGTCAACCCTCTGACGGATTTGGCCCAAAATTTTACACGGACCTACATTTATGATGATAAAACTGTGTACCAAATTTTATTCATCTAGCTATTCAAGTTTTTGAGTTATAGTGTTCACATGACCCCAGACAGACAGACTTCCCGTGGACGGATTTTGTCCAAAATTTGATAGATACCTACAAATTATGTGTCAAGTTCACATACCAAATTTCATCCCTGTATCTCTAACAGTTTTCGAGTCATTGTGTTCACAGACACACATAATTCCCAAATCGTGTTTTTCGGACTCAGGGAGGTCTAAAATATGGAGATTCATCAAAATCTCGAGTTCGAATTTTTTGACGATTACAATACTTTCTCTTTGTATATTTCGTATACGAGAAAGTAAAAATTAATGAGAACGGTAAACGTGTGTGAAGAGAATCAAGATTTGAATGCAAAAATTGTAATGTTGGACTTTGCGTTGCACCCTGCTTTGAAATTTACCATATGGAACCTAACTTATAGCATTTTTATTTGTAATCGCATATCTTAACTGCAATATATTTCAAAAAAAGTATAAAAAGTACCTAGACAATTAATGTAATGACCCATTTTATAAATCATTAGTTCATGATCTTGATATATGTGCTTGATTTACTTCATTTCAATCATCTGAATTTGTGAATATTGCAAAATTGTTTTTCATCGGTACAATATTTAAAAAATGTTTGTGTATTATTTAATTTTTATGTTCAAATCTGCATTACATAAAAACAGAGCATAAAATTTTGAAAAAAAAGAATTAACAGTTAATATTATAAATGTATAAATTTTGTTATTTTCAGTTAAACAAGTTTTGATACATATCTTATCAATAAAGCTCTCATTTTAAAATTCAAGTGTGATCCTTATTTTACTTTTCATCTTTGCTTTCTAGAATACATTTTATTCACGATTTCTCATTTTATTATCCCCTATTATACATTTGCAAAATTTAAATGTTGAATTATTATTATTTTTTTTTAGATTTTCAATAAAATTCACATTTTTTTAGTTTTCAAAAAAAAAATAATAATAATTCCGAGTAATAAAATTATTTTGGTGTTTTGAATGGGACCAAAAATGTTTTTTCTACAATTTAGACCAAAATGCTTTGTTTTGTAATAGTTATATATTAACTGCATAGAAATACAAATTTCTAAAATAGTTGCCATGTTAAGAATTGAAAAGTTGAGAAACTTTAAATTAAAAAAGACTTTTATTATAGCTTCTTCAGGTTTAGTTTCTAATATTTTCTCATCTAACTTTTTATATGATTCTCAAAAGATACTGAGTAAAATTAGGATTCCGATTTTAAATATGTGAGTTAGCTTCTGAGAAAAAATATTTTCTAAAAATATATGTAAATTTTATGCAAAATATTAGATATTTTGTCTTTCTTTATTTTCTATTAATAATGAAATAATTCAATTATATAAAGGCTAAAATCATGTTTTAAATTTTCGCTTTTTCCGAAAAAGTTTAAAAGTAGTATCTGTTGCAAATAAATGATTTCTTTAACCCTCTCAAGGGCGGTGGTTTCCTTTCGAAAGCACCTGTTAAAGAATTTTTTTCATAGGGAAAATACCACTGTATGGTGATGTATTTTACAACAATACATATTCTAATACCCAATAAAGAGACTTAATTGCAGCAGAATTTATAGTCTTCTTTTCTCATGGATTTATACACGAATAAATTTAGTTTTCTCAAAGAAAAGAAATCGACCATTTTTCAATCAATTTTTAAAAAATAGGACTAGTCAAAACTTATTAAATTTTTTTTCTACATGGTCTTTTCTTTGCAAAATAAAAAAATAACAGAAATCTGTTACTTATTTCAAATTATTCATGCAGTTTCTAGGATAAACCTCTTTTCCAGGTGTTATGCGGAATGTTTGCTACAATTGCCAAGATAATCAATTTAGAGGTTCATTCAGAGGTATCTCTTCATAAGAATTTTGTTTTGTTTATGAAAAGAAAAGCTTATAAGCATTTCTACACTATAATAAGAATCTGAGCAAGATTTTCTTCCATAAGTTTCTGAAAAGCTGCATGAAAACTTCCCTACCTTGCTATTCATCTTAACGATAAGGAATTCAATTGTTAGAGCAAACGAGTTAGTTCCTACCACCTGCGAGCCCATATATTGTAAAGCTTATCATCACGAATCTGTCAGTGTCAACCAAGCCAGTCCTGGAGGGAAAAGCAGAGGTGAGAAAACACAGATTTGCCACTTACGACTGCAAAATTTAAACCAGGAAAAAACCAGTTGTTCCCATCTTGAAGGCGACCAAACAAGAAGAAAAAACACGGTTCTGCGGAACTCGGAGCAGATTTGCTTTATGTAAAAAACCGTTTGCGGTGCTCGGAGGGTTAAACAAGATTTTTGCATTATATAACTCATAATTAACTACAGAATGTTAAAATGTTCATTTATTTTATTTTGAAAAATTATTCAAAAACCATTCCATAAGTATCCTAGCAATAGATTATAATTCATTTTAATACTTAATTCTTTAAAACAGGGGTTCCCAACCTTTTTTCCTTTGCATACACCTTGATCAATCTTTTTATTTTCGTGTACCTCTATTGTCATATCCACCTCCACCCCCTACCCCCAACTATCCATCTAAGCAATGAAGTTTTTAATCAATAATGTTAAGGTCTTCGGTAAGCTTAAAGAGCCAAATGACCCGAATTAATAACATTTGCAGGACATTTTTGATTTTACAGTTTATTCCATTTTTACAATAGTATTAGTTCAATGCCAAAACAAATGAAACCAGAAACCTAATAATTTCACATTAACATATAAGGACAGCTAAAAATTACACTTTGTAATAATCAACTATTCAAGTAGTATAGTTATTAAATAGCAAGTATTCACTTGGGGAAATAAAATTCTGTAACTTTTTTAATCCCTTATGTTTTCTTATTTTCGCCATTAATAATTTTGATTTTGCGTACCCCTAACTATTCCTTCGCGTACCTCCAGGGGTATGTGCATCACAGGCTGGGAACCTCTGCTTTAAAGTACAGTAAAACTTTGATTAACCGTCATTCCTTTAACTGTCAGTTTCTGTTACCCATCATCATTTAAAACCAAATATCTAGAAACAAACAGATATCTTTACAATTGCCTTCGGATTACTTTTACACCCTACTGTATAAAGCTGGAAGAGACTGTACTGTGCTGATGGTGGAAGTTACTAATTGGAGGAGTTCACATTCATTGATTTGGCGAGCCAAACCCATCACTATCATATTACAGTATTACAACATATTTCTATACATAACTACTCTTTTATTGAAGTTTCTATTGAACATTTTGTAAAATTAAATTCAATACGTACATATTATTCACTTTTAAAGGATTTTATTCTCATTTTCATTCCAAACCAGCAGTGAAATCACGTTACTATACATATGTATTAAGAGATTTCTTTTATCCATCTATTCGATCATCCAATAGAGCCCCGATCCAGATGGTGATGGTTAATCGAAGTTTTACAGCACATATATTAACAATAGACCAATTTGGTAATACATTAAACACATATATATAACTTCAAAACTAACCAGCTAAAAACTTACCCATAAGTCTGTTCCCTTGAAATAACTGCCATAGTACTTAACAACGAATAAGCTGTCACATTGTTGCATTATAGATATTTCTTTTATTATCTCTTGCAAATCGGTATCCACAGGTACTTGCTTAATAGCCAGCACCTGACCAGATTCTTTGTGCAGAGCTTTATAGACACTGCCATAACTCCTGTCAATGAAATTTAATTTCTATGTATTTCAAAATAAAAAATTACATTATTTGTTTGCTAACACAAGTGCATTACAACCTAAAACTAGATAAGGTAATTACAGTCAAAAACTAACAACAAACTTACCCTTCCCCTAATTTGCAAATGATGTCAAATACCTCTTCTGGCTGCCTAGTCAAACTTTCTTCACTCAATTTCTTTAATTCACTATAAAGAAAAATTACATTTGTTCTTATCAACTAATTTTACAAGAATAACGCAAATTTATGAAAATTTAAGAACCTTAAGAATTTCAAATTTCTATTCAAGTGAGGCATTTTTGACTTTCATTTTTCAACAACTAAAATTAATGGCAAAATTCTTTGTTATATGATTAAATACTATAGAAACAATTATATAACATAAATTAGATAATAACCTACACATATATGTATTCCATGAAAAAGACATTTAGGTAGCAATTCAAGCAAAGGGAAATTTTATAAAGTGATAAAAAATACTCAAACATATTCTTTATAAAATGCAGTTAGAGTGAAACCTCTTTAAAGTGACCACCCCTCTGTTCCAAGGAAAACTGGCAGCTTTAAAGGGGTTTCATGTTTGGAAGTACAAAATATGCATTTAAGCAAGCCCTAATTCATTATTCCTAATAAAGTGAATTTTAAGAACCATTCTAAAGAGTAAAAAGCACTTTTATCTGAAAATTTCTTTAAAAGATACAATTAGTGTTTACTTGGATCTTTCAACTTTTTCAGAGTTAATTCCCCCCCCCCCCTCCTCTTTTAATTGAAAAATAAATCCCTAGCCATTTTGTCGGTAATTGTTGAGGAATGGGCAATAATACTTATTTTCCTAAAGTCTGTTGAGCTGAGAGTTTCACATGCTGATGATAACTCATATCAGCAGCTTCTTTGTCAGAGTCTGAAGCAGCACCTGAAAGGCACAAATGAATTCTGGAATACCTAAGCCCAATAGAGGGCGAAGTTCACTTTCCTCTACACGTTGGAGATGGAATTATCAATTTTTATACGATTTCCAGTATTGTTTTTTAGTGTATGGATTTTATTGTTCTTTATTTCTTCCCTTTTCTCTTAATGGATGGTCCAAGGTCAGAGAGATAGAGGGAATGTGTTTCATTGCAGTTGAAGGCACCAACCTGACTACTCGGAGGTGTTTGAGTGACTGTTCTTAGAGTTTATTTTAACATTATGCCCTATGGGCCAAAAACACTGTGCCAAACAAAAGTGGCCATTGAGAGGAGTGACCGCTATGCTGGGGTGGTCACTTAAAGTTTTACTGTATTAGATATGATTACAACTGCATATGTGGATGAAGTACATTAAACGAGTATTTAAATGTGTGCATTTCAGAGCGGTTTAATAAAGACCCTTACCCCATTTTGAATATTCAAAAGTGAACAATCTTTGACTCCTCATCTTTTATCTGAGAACTCGCACATTATATCCAATTTGATGGTCATATGAGGAACAGAAAACCTTGTACTTCTATATAAAAATAAAGAGAATTAATTAATTCTTAGTATTAAAAGAACAAATGGCAATATATTTTCTCATGTTTATATATATATAATAATGAAGAGCAGAGACTATTCTTGAATTTAAATCACTGACAGCTTCTTTATTAGATATCTTGTGAATTGCATGTCTTATCAGCAAAAGAAGAAAAAAAAGGCAGATGAAAGAGAAAAAGTTTACATATTCTAACAATATTTATTGAGAGTGCTTGTGATAAATTTAAGACTGTCTAGAACAATTAAAAATATTATTCAAAATTCCAATTCCGAGGACCAGATGAATTTATGAAGACAGAAAGGTTAAAAAGACCTAATTTATGACTGGCTCAGGAATATAAACATTATTGAAAAGTATTATTTACACCTCTGTTGAAGAGTAGTAGTACTACTGAAACTATTATTACTACTATTGAAAAATATTTACACCACTGACATAGAGAACTGGATGAATTTATGTTGACAAAAAGAACTAATACATCAATTTATGATGATATCAGGAATACAAATACTACTACCGCATAAGCTCAAAAAATAAGTTATCACAATTTCTTATTTAACATACATAACATGTAAATATAGTTCATCAATATAGAATTGACAATTCTGAACAATATTATTAAATTTTTAAAATTTAAACTGATAAAATACAAATTTATTTTCTTATACAAAAAGTCATACAACAATAGTATGAAAAGATAAACAATACTATAAAAACACTGAACTAAAAATAATCACTAATAAAATGTATCGATTTGAAATAAAAATTTGTAACATAAATGGCATTAGTTCATTTTATGTTCACTTACAGGTATTTTAGACATTATAATATGGATGAATTCGGCAATTAGGAACTAACTCCAAAATGGATGTTTCAAGATATTGCTGCTTTTGCAAAATGTTGCAGAAAATTTCTAATTCTGCATTGTTTGAAAAGTAATTATTGAGTTATAAAAAGTTTACCTTTACCTCACCAGTTTTCCCTTACTTTCATTTTAGGTTTCTGTGATCCGCAAGTTATCTCACATGATGCAACTGATCTAAATTGGAGTTAGTTTCATATTGCTCATCGCAAATTCTGAAATTTGGTAGGTGGTTCTTGTTCTGCAGGTTTTTTGGGGAATGCAAATAGAAATTTTGAATATTAACGGTTAAAAAATGTTTATTGAAAACTTTGGCATCGAAAGCAAACAATTTGACAATTATTTCTGAGCAATGGTTTACCAAACAAAACACATTTAATGAAATATTTGTATGCAGGGAAGGAATGTGCATTGCTTGAAAATGGTGAAGACTCTGTAGAGTAGCTTAAATGTGAAATCAAAATTATCATTAATGCTGTCAAGGAAGTCAAGTTTTGATAAAACTGTATAGCATTGCCAAGAATAAAATACATTATTAGCTTTATATCATACAGTTTTGACGAATACTGGTTTGCTGCGAGGTCACAGAGGTGTCAAGAGTAATGCTAGATCCAAAGGCAACCTTGGATGCCGTACAGTATATTAACCCTCTAAGGGTTAGCTATTTTGATCTAATATCTTTAAAGTCTTAAAAATTTGTTTTTAAAGTGAATAATTGGATCTTTATTGCATTTAATCAAATCTCTGAAATCCCAAGAATATTTTATCCATGGTAGTTTAAGAAATTATACACATAAACATGAATTATTTCTTTTGAACTCAACATGAGAAACGGGAAAAATACGATTCAAAAGCTTAGAGGGTTAATGAGCATCTATATGAAGAAAAGTTTTTGCAAAGTATGTATAAAAAACAATAAAACAATCAATAGAACATAGTCTTCAAAAAAAAATTTTTGACAAAGATGCAAGCAGTTAATTTGGTATTTTTCTGTGTACAATTCTTTTTCTGTGTACAATCTTTTCTGACTGTGAAATTTGCTGGTATATTTCATAGTTTCCTTTTGTCATTGTATGGAATTAAGGTCGATTCTTTTTTCTGTTTTACATTTATGTAATTCTGTAGTGTACTTAAGGCTTTTCTTGCATTTTAAGTGCATATTCTATGTCATCAAAGTCACTATCATTAGGTAACAATATTTCTGTTGATATGACAGAACATGACCCGAATAAGTGCTGCTTAGTGCTATGAAAAAGAATGGTCCCTTGTTAGACAGCTATTTTCCAGAAAGCAGGAATATTGAATATTTGTAAATCATTATTCCATCCGATGTCTTATCCTATACAAAGCATTTTATTCCACCAACTTCTGAACTATCCTGTGCTTTAAACTGCAAGCTATTCCATCAATAAATTCTGATTTCCTGGCAAAGAAACTGGCTCCGTTTCCATTCTTTCTGTGTAAATGGAATCTTCCTATCTCCATTCATTTGTGAATTATTAATTTTTAAAAATTTTACTGACTACTGGATCTTCCTATTTATGAGTTATATATTAAATGAACTTGAGATGCGATTGCATTTATGAAAATATTCTGTTTCAGTAATGAAAGGAAATTCTAATACTATTAAACAAATTAAAATGTAACAGTATACTACTACTATCAAAATTACTACTTGCATTACTTCCAGCAGAACAGAAAGAAATGGTGTATATCATTCTAGAAAACATCCTTGATTTCCTAATAAAATACATTAATCAGACTCCTAGGCTTGGAAAACTATTCCGAACAACAGATTTGTGCCACAAGTGGAGTTGGTTCCCGATTACAAATTATGGCACATGCATACAGCAGGTGGTAGTGGATCACCTCTCCAAAAAGCGAAGAACATTATAAATTGCAATTTGTTGAATTTTGCATAGCAAACTACTAAAACTTAGATATAGTTTACAAAGTCAAATCAAAGAAAAAGTCCAAAATCAAAAAAAAAAGTTCTTGGTTCCTTATTGCATGATTGTACCCATACAAGTCAGCTGAAGTACCTTTTAGGAAAGAAGGGTTGATATGTTACTTAAATTTACAAAATCCCTGTGGAAAATTCATTGCGGAAAAACAAGATCAGTCATTCAAATACTTCGAAAAAGAATCGTAGGAAACACTGTAAATGTGCAGTGATGTTTCAGAGTGGCAGGAAAGTATGTAGTGCAAGTACAGATGTTACAAGAAAGTCAAATTTAATCTCTGAAGACCTGTGTCAATAAATAAAAATAAAAATCTTACTGTTTTGGATTTATATCGGTAGACAGCAATGCACGCACATTTATTGATTTTAAGTGATAAGGCATATGAATCCCTATCATTCTACATATTCTTAAACAGAATGCAACATGTTGGACGAGATTCAGGTCTTCTTGGTAACCAATTCTTATTTTTCTTTATACACAAAGTTGTATTTTCTAAATACTTGATTAGGAGTACAATAACATATGTATTATTTTGTTTCTTTTCTTGAAGCAATCTATTTTGAATAACTTATTTAGGCGTAAAGAAGTTTTTCCCATATTTACGAAATCGATATTTTTATGTAAACAATGTCTAAAAGATACAATAATGACACAACTGATATCAACAGTAACAATTGAGAAATTTATTTCAAATTAAAATAAACATAGATAAAAAGGTTTCAGATAGTGGAAATGATATATGTTTTGTTAGAAATAAATTCAGGTCCATCAGCAATGGGTAAAAAAATCACCACAGCTAAGAACCAATTCTTAAGTTTCTAGATGATTCGATGAATTTTTCATCAACTAGAGAAAATTTCATTTAGTTTAACTAAATTAACCTCCCATTTTAAAGATACATGAGGACTATTTTGGGATGAATCTTACAATTTTGAGCCAAGGTCAGATAACGAGGATAACACCTGAGCTAGAACCCCACTCTTCATACCAACAAGAGGATGAATGACCCTTGACAGCAGATTTAATTTGTACCTGGCCCACATACATACAAGATATATAACGAAATTGGGCCTTGGCCACACTATCCTCCAATCTCACTGCTAAAACCTTACCACTAAGTTACTGTAGTCGGATCAAACAGGAAGAAGGAGACTCAAAATCCACTAGAATTTATTTCCAGAAATTCAACCTTTGTAAAAACAGTCAGGATATTGTTAACAGGATGAATGTAAGGTATTTTTGATTTTCCTCTATGTGCAACACACATATATATTCTAATAGTTTCTCTCACTCATGAAAGGAAAAATTAGATGTGCTCATCCCTCTCCTTTCTCATATATTTCCAAAATATGGTTGGGTGGTTGATTGCTTTTTAAGCTTCTTTGTATAGTGATGAGGATTACGTACACAATTTGGAATTGTGCCTCTTCCTGTGAACCAATTAGGTCCAGAATTTGATATAAATAAAAAATTTTGATATAAAGATGCTATGTCAAATTTTGCTCATCAAGTTGGATATGTTTTTGAATTACCTTGTTCTTATACAGTCTTTCCATCAATGGATTTTTCATCAAAAATTTTATACAGATCAGTAGCGAATTCGGGTGGCTATCGGGATGCAACCCCCCCTCACCCCCGAGCTAAGTCAGAATTCTTGATTTTATTTAAAATCACTATAACTGTTTGTTCTTCATTTCTCTATAAAAACATGACAATATTACTTTCTGGCTTGACAGGCTCAAAAGTATCCTATTGTTAAAATAATATTTCCTAAGCAGGAAAAACTATTTGAGCTCGCTAAATTTTGATGATTGAGAGTCTATTGCAATTTTTAACGACCTAAGTAATAAATTTGTATGTAAAATTTATTGAATATAAATAAAAGTAATAAAATTGTTAACACCCTGAAATAATAATTTTAAATAATAGCTTAAGAAAATTATGATGCTACATTTTTCTAAAATGAATTATTGCATTATATGAGTGTGCAACGGATTGGAACTAGCTCAGTTTTTATTTGGAAGTCACATCAACAGGAAAACCAAAAATTACCTTAGTTCCTAAATGTATAACTGCGTACGAGTTATTAATTACATATCGGAATATAGTAAATTATCTAACAAATATTATCACAATAGCAAAATAATCGCGCTGAGGTGTGGACACCCACATAACTACAAACAGAAGCCCTTTTTCACAACGATGGAACCAGGATCAATTACCCTCAAGCATACACATCCCAGAAAAACTTAAGTCCCGTTTCAGCATTGACCCCATGCGGTTAAACAGGGTTTCTATATTTTAAGTTGGCGAAAGGAAATCTACTAGAGAGCAAACTGCCAAGCCTGAAAATTTCACTTCTTCACTGATTCCACTGAATCATATGCAGTGCCCCTAGCAAACAAAAAAAAGAGTAATTTATTGATTTCAATGTATTTATTTGGTTTATAATTATAATGACGTATCAATACAAACAAAATAATTATATTGTGGGAAAAGGTACTTTGTAGATCGCCACAAAGTTTCAAAGTAGTTAAATGTTTTTGAAAAAATAGATATACATTTTTGATTATTAATTACATCTATCTTTGGATATTTATTTTGATCTTTGCATAATTTCTATACAGAAAAGGCTTTCAACTTATGACAGAAGAACATTTCTGTAACAATCATATGAAATTTTGTAATCGTGAGCAATTTTTTTTTTACCCCAAAGTATGGGTTTGGCTGAGCTCTTCACTTCATCTTTTTGCGAAAACAGCCTTAATGCTGGCATAGAATTCATAATTCAATTATCTACTTTCATAAACATCAAGTTGCAACTATCAAAATTTAATTTTATGTTTTAAAAATGGTATAAAACTGATCTAATATTCTTCAAGAAAAAAAATGTATCTCATTACTCTCTGAAACATATCAGGTCAATTTTTATTTCCAAATGAAAGCCTATTCCACTAATACAATTTAAAATTAGACATTAATTAAAACTTTTCAATGCCTGTAACCTAACTCAAAAGTCAGAAGCCCAAAATAAGATATAATTTCAAGCATTTAGTCTATCGAGGAGAGACAAAATATTTCAGATATGCCCTTTACCCATTTTATCATATTATGAAACTTTCAATAACCTATGCAAAATCTAATCCTGAGATCTCATCTGTAATGCAACAGATGTAATACAAGCAAAACAAATGAAGACGAAGGACTTTGTTTTATGAAATTAATTAAGGTTGATCAAATTCTTAAATTCCTGTCTTATGATAAGAACCTCTTAACAGATCATGAGATAATCTAAATTTAGACTTGCTATCTGTAGTTGAATATTTAAAATTACCTCAAATAACAATACCGAATTTACATTTTCAAAAATTTCAAGTAATGAAATTTACTTACTTGTCTGATAAATGTTACTTACTTCATCTGATAAAAGCTTCAAGTTATTTCTTTTATCCTAATGTTTAAGCAATATTTAATTTACAAAAATCAAAATTTAATGTGACATTTAACCCGGGACATCCGCACGATTTGATGAGTAACGCCAAGACGTGCAAGGGGGTGTTCAAAATTAATAATTCAAATAATTTTACTGTTCGAGCAAAACTAGCAACATTTTAAACCTATATATGTACTAAATAATCAATACAAACATTTCTAGTCATATAAGAACAAATTTTTAGAGGAAAAATTTAATAAACAATACTTACATAATATTATTTAGCACAGTTGGAACATAGTATTGCAGCTGGAAACATATGTTCCTTACAGACATTTTTTACAATTTTCACAAAAAGATTTTGTCTTTCTATCTTTATTTCGGTCACATAGATAACAACATTTGTACGATATCTTTTGTTTTTTGGGGTTTGGCTTACCAAAATTGTTTCAAGGCTTTTCTTTATTATCTTTAACAGCCTTCTTTTTGTCATCTGCATGAGGTGGGATTAGGTAAAGGACTAACTTTGTAATAACATTTTTTCTTTTTCAGAATTCTGACGGGGCTCTTTTATTGAAAGAAGCAGCATGCTGGAATTAATGGTAGCAGTGTTCAAAATTGTAAACAATATCACCATGGGCCATCTATTCAAAATCCTAGCTGTAGAATATGCAGCTCCCATTTCATCCATAACATCAATTGCCCCTTTGGTCAAATTGTAAAAAGTAACTAGCTGTATGGCCAGACATTGCACGGGCAATCTTGAATAATGGGATATTCCCGGGTGGAGAGAAATGAGATCAAGTGAGGGCTCAGGATCCAAATATTTTCATATGGCCCATCTCCATTTTTTCAACAAATATTGTCACTTACTTTCTCCAACAAACATTACCAAATTAAACACCTTAATACAAAAAAAAGAAAGAAAAAACGAAAAGAAACGAGTGTTTTCCAATGTTAATAAATCCAAACACAGAAGCTCGTTAAAAAAAAAGAAATATCAGCTTCCATTAAATAAATAAAAAATTGTAAGTACACTGTATGTTAACCACTTGATTTTAAAAGGGAACTTCTGAAGACTCGACTGAAATTACTTTTTTGCGTTTTTGAATTGATGAATGTAGTTGCACTGTTTGACGTAAAACCTGAAATTCTGTCATTCACAGTTATGTAAAATCATCAAAGTTTCCAAATGATGTCGAAGGGGACTTCTGCATGGAAGAGGATCTTCATTGACACTCAAGAGACTTAAAATTCATTTACATCATTATTTTTTTTTGTAAATTTTTGTTTTTAAATCTGAATTTTACTTAAAAATCAGTAGCTTTCCATATTTAGATTTCTTTGCAAATAAAGACACTTTTACTTTAATTTGGGTTTCATTAATATTCCACTCTTTATAATCATTTTCCCTGCATTCTTTCCTTTAAATCTGAATTTTACTTAAAAACGAATAACTTTAAAATTTATTTGGATTATTTTCTTACTTGCAAGTAAATTAATTTTGAATTTTATTTGAGTTCCTTTGATATTCTTGGCTTTATAATAATTTATTCCCTAACATTCTGAATTTTATTATGTTGTTTGATGTTAAAAGGGCACTTCTGCAAAATTTAAATTTTTTCAAAAATTAAAAAATTGTAATATTTTTTTGGTTTTGTCCATAGGTTCATTTTCTACTGTGAAACACATTAGAGATATCTACGACCTCAATTTCAATGTTGTTTATAGCCCATTTGTCTTTTTTCTCCTCCAGTAAAATTTTAAAAATGTCAGAAGTTCCCTTTTAAAATGAATCAACAGATGGCAGCACACGACTTATGAAGAAACGATTCAAGAAAATTACTCTTTCTGACGTTTATAAATTAAAACACAGAGATTTGCTAAAAAAGAAAAAAAAAAGCATTTATACAATTATACAAACCAGCTTTCGTTAAATAAATAAAACAAAAAGCAACAGTGGAAGTGAAAACTAATAATAGGGGGAAAAAAGAATCCGTCGTAAATGAATTCACTGAGATGCCAATAGATGGCAGCATGATGAAATCATTCACAGCGGTTCCTTTTTTAATTAATTATAATTTCAGAATTTAAATGGTTGAAATGGATTCCTTGGATTATTTCCTATCTTTTGGTACTTTTGGCTCGTTTCAGGATTCAGTGATTCGCGAGAAGATAGCCAGACATTAGATAGATACATACTACGAATTTTAATAGTGTAGATTATTTCCGGCTTTCTGAATTCTCCTGCGCTTTCATCAATGTTATCGTTGTTATGCAATGTTGATAGCAAAACAATGCTTCTGTTTTTCTTGGGTATATAAGAAACAATTGTCATTCCTTTCTGAAATCCTAATATGGAACTGTGTGGGGCTTTCCCTTTAGTTCCAACAAATTCAAGAGGTAATTCCCTCTTATTTTTCCGAATAGTTCCTACAACTGTAAGTTTTTTCTCCAATAGTTTCTGTGAAAGGGGGTATGATGTACACCAGTTGTCTACAATCACATTATGCCTAGAGTTATGCAGCTTTTGCATCAGTCTCATGACAATTTCACTGGCACAGTTATCCAATTTATAAGGCCCATCAGGCTGGGTACCTGCATAAATTTCCATTTTTGAAGTATAGAAAGTTCTTGAATCCATTAAAGCAAATATTTTTAATCAATATTAGCTGGTTTATTTGGCATCTACTGCCTAAATGAACATCTGCCTCTAAAGGGCTCCAGCTTCTCATCAATGGTGACATCGTTGTAGGAATTTTCGCAATTTTCTACGAATTTTTCAAAAAAACTCTCAAATAGGTGCCAACTTATCCAACTCTCTTCGGCTTTCACAGGTTCGCACATAGTTGAATCGGTGACACCTCATAAGAAAGCGTTTGTGGCTCATCACCTGATGAAATACCTCCAGACCAGTACCATCAGTAGCCCACAAGTCTCTCACATTCACTTTAGAAGCTTTATGAATTCCACACAAGTACAGAAAGCCAATAAAAGCCTTAATTTCCATCACTGTTGTCATTTTAGCATCTCGTTCTTTGAAAAATTTATCCTTTAAATATAGGTATTTGTTGATTTTTCTATTATTTCAAGCATAGTATCATTTATCAAAAATGACCAGGCCTCTAGAGGATTTGACACATTTTGAGAAATTATGGTATTCCCAGGGAGTTTTAACAATATTTTCTGGGCTGAAACTTTTTTTTTTTGTCGAGGCTTTACTTTCAACCATTTTGTTTTGCTGTCTTTACCCCCAAAAAAATTTTCGCAAGTGTTTGTATCCAAAACTCAGACTTCATCATCCGATTCTAATTCATTTTCTGTGCCTGAATCATGGTCACTTATATGTAAATTATCTGCTAACTCACTGTCTGACTCAGCGATACTTTCTTCATCCAGTGAAACCTCAGCAAACATTTTTTGCAATCGTTTAGTTTCCTCTTCATATCTTAGATAGCGAGACATCATTATCCTCCTTTCACTAACACAATCAATGAACTAAGCTAAGAAAACACTAACGCGAGGACGCATAAGGGGGTCTTGGACACCCCCCATCAGCTGATTTCCAAAAAAGAAAGGAATTTTTCACCAAACAGAATGTGTCGGTTGAATGTGACCTTGAAGGCAGATACAGTGGATTTGACTCATTTCAACCCAAGGAAAGTTAGTACTGTTCTAAATTTTATGTCGTGTGGGGTGTCAGACACCCCCTTGAGCGTCCTTGCAGGCTAAAGTATTTACTTCATGAGCCAATATTAATAATGGCATCAGTAAGGTAAGTGCTCCAGTAGTGGGCCACGCACCAGAAGTGGGCCACTTGAATTTTTTAATTGAAAAACAAGAAATTCCATCATTCCAATGATATAAGAGATCTGCCTCTGGTAGGCTGAAACCCTTATCAACTAAATACCAAAGGCACAGCCTTTATTTACTGTTTAGTTAGGAGCTAGAAAGTTTGTTGCTGAAGTTGGTCTCTGAGAGAAGCATTTTTAGCTTATTCTTAGTGATTTCCTTAAGAGGTAACTCTTCATTCAACTATTTTTTAGCATACATTCTATTTGTTTTTAAAATGAATTGTTATTGATATTATTTGATTAAATTAAATAATATTGATAATTTATGGATAGTGAAGGGGGGCCCACTTTTGGATCAATGTTCTGCTAAGTGCTCCAGTAGTGGACCAGTACTGGAGCACATGTTTTCTCTCAAATAGACTGTTTTATGATGATAAGAAGGTTATAGCTTGTAAAGTCATTTTATTTAATTTGATTTACTTTATTTTTATCAGAATCAGTAGTGGGCCACATGGCCCACTTCTGATACACTAATGGAACATTCTGACCAATTACTTAAATAATAAATATTTTATAGTACTGTTGAGGAAAAGACTGATATTCAAGAATTAGTTGGGCTCTGTAACAAGGCAGACAATAATAACTATCACATTGCTGGACCATCGGAAAATATTTCATCACCATTTAAAAGGGCTCTTTTCTGGCTGCAGAGGCAAGATGATAAAAGAAAAAAAAAGATTTATTCAACATAAACTATCAAGATTTGATATCCATAATGCCCCAAACAGAACTTAAAATGAAAGATCGATAATTAGCATATACCTTTAATAAAAAATTGGCTGTTAGAGAAAAAATGTAAATCTCATGTGACTAGAATCAATAAATAAAAGATTTAACATATATCAAGCCATTTTTATTGTATTTTTTTATAGTGTATAATGTTAATGTATTGTTATTATTACTATATATAATGATTTTATTCTTTTTTCTTTGGCACAATTGACAAATCTGGGTGGCCCACCTTTGGTATACCCACTACTGGTACATCAAAAGTTTGCTATGCCCACTTCTGGTGCATAGGAGTGATCTAAGTTTTTAATTTTTTAAAAATTATATTACAATTATTTTGATATTTCAGGTGATTATTATTTTAAATAAAAGTTTAAACAACCGTAAAAAAAATACAAATTAGCGAAACTTCTCAAAAGTTTAGATGATAATTGAGGAAATACCCTTAAGTGGCCCACTACTGGAGCATTTACCTTATTAAAAAGTGGCTTTATTTTTGCACTGCTTATTTTTATTTTAATTTTTTAAATAATTTTCAGCAACTATGAAAATATTTTGAAATAGCAGTCAACTAGTTTACACATAACTATTCAACACCCTAAAATTTAAATCTAGTCTAATTATGATATGAATGCATAGAAATTTATTTGTTAAGATTAATTGTTAATTCTCAGATAAGCATCAGACTATTAATTTGGTTATTATGGGATACGTAAAATTGTCAGTAATACCTAGCTTGTCTATGAACTTTATAAGGATCCAACGTTCAGGGCAGGTGTATACAATTTCTGTCTTTAGGTCAAATTATAAAGAAATTTGATAAGAATTTACATTCTAACTAGGAATAATAAGATTGTTAGGTAACCATCTTCTGAGTTGAAATAAATTCTTCCCTTACAATTGTTGCAAACCATTTTGTGTTCTGAAACACAAGCTAGAAGTATTTTCTAGCAAATGTAAACTTTGGATACAAAAGTTTATTATTCTGAGTAGATGAAAGGATTATTATTTCCCTCAATTTAAGGGAATATAAAAACTTAAAGTTTCCAAGATCAAATTCAGAGTTTAAGTATATACCCCAAATAAATCGCTTGGTAGAAACATTTTATCAGATCTTGGCTTAGTTTTAACACATTGACTGCCAGTCATGTGAAGCTGGGTTGATACTTAATGCTGTGACGCAGGAGTAGGTTGTATCCATATGCAGACTAACTTACTAAGAAATAAACAACTCACTATATTTTCAGTAAGTAAAAAATTTGAAACCACATCCATTTACAACTAGTTTCTAACCTTCATTCCATGCCAATACTAGTATATACCCAAAACGTAACCAGAGAAAAAATATTGAAACAGTGTTTCTAACACCAGCGCATGATTGGATCCTTGGCAATGGTGGCACATCAAACACTGGTGTGGAATTGGCAGTCAAAGTGTAAAGAAAACTGAATACACAATTGCTCTTTTAGTCAGAATCTGAATGATAGCCAACTTACTTTCCTGAAAACTCATTACAACCAAACAATTACTTATACATAATCAAATACTTTTATTCTTTCAGGTAATTAATCATAATTGTTGATTTTCCATTCATTATTTAAATAACGTTTAAAACATTTTATAGGAAAATATGAAAAGCCACACTCATTCTTTCTTCAATATCTTGTTTCAAGTAACTGTTCTGCATCTTCTAGAATTTGGGGCCAATTGTCCATATCGGTTTTAATTGTGCCCCCTTTCTGAAAATGATTTTTAGAATTTTAATAATTAATATTAAAATACCTTTTGTGATTTTGTTCAGTTTTGATATTTACCTACATTTAAGGGTGACATTTCATTGATTTACAGAATGTTATTTTTCTTATTTTGATATCAACAATTATAGTTTTTTAAACTTTAGCTTTTTCTCGCGTATTTATACCTCTAGTTTCCATATTTCATGAATATATTATAATGAAGAAATAAAAATTCATTATTTTAACGTAAAAAAGTTAATACAATAACAAATTTCAAAGAAATCAAATTCTTGGTAAATGCAGTAGAAATAAAAAACTGCAAACCTCATAAGAAACAATAGCGCACAGTAACAAAATTGAGGCACTAACATATTTTGATATTAATCTGCAGTTTTTATTTTTAATTATAGTTAACAAAAGATGTAGCAGATCAGAAGCATCTTTCCAACAGCAAATAATAAAACTTTAAGATTACAAGTATAAGCTGAACCAGTGGTGAATCCAGAATTTGTGTCTGAGGGGGAAGGGGGCTGAGGTATAAAAAATTTTGCATGGGTGGGATGAATGTCAAATCTTATGGCTTATGCAAACCAAAACACTTTAACTTTACAAATTTTACTCACCTGACAATAAGAATTATAAAGACCGCTACAAAACCTTCGAAAATTTAATAAAAAACACAATGAAATAACTAGCAAAAACATGTTTTTGACCACATCAACGCTACAAATACGAGTGGAATGACTACAAAAGTGGAAAAATTTTTGAACCTGTCAAAAACCAAGAAGAAATGTCAGTTTTTTTTTTTAAAGGGAGATTAAGAAAAAACAGCTGTAGTGATTTTAAATAAAATAAGGAATTCTGGTCTAGCTCTGGGGGAGGGGAACTGGGGTGGGAGCTACCGCCCCCCCCCCCCCGGGGGGGGGGGGGGGGGGGGGGGGGGGGCGCCGCCCCCCCCCCCCCCCCTGGATTTGCCATTGAGCTGAACTAACCCTATAATTATAAGAACAGAAAGAGCTTATGTGTGACATTAATAAAGGGCATAGTCATACTTCACCATGGTGAACCTAGAGTTTAGGGTGCATACTCACTTCATTTCTCTTAAGCTCGCCAACTGTTTGTTGCCAAGAGAGAGAGTGCCAGAACATTTGTTTTGAATGCGAGTTGAAATTTTTTTCAGCGTCGTTTGCGCATGTATGGACAGCGATTTGTTGACTGGTCTACAGCACATCTCTTAATTTTGCCTCATTTCCATTGGTCCACTGTCTGCTCTCTTCGATTTGATTGGTTGGCGTACGAATTTGAATAATACTTCGTTTGAAATTCTTGATCACTTACCAAATTATTTTTTTCAATAACCGTTCGCTTCTCTTCTGAAGATTTTCGTTCATTTAATTTGCTGATTCTCTTTCTCTGTGTTGCTGATTATGGCTTCCAAATATCGAACAAGGAATGTTTTTTCTGGAAACAATGGTTCCCTTGCTATGTTTCATCATCTTCAGACGTCGTGTTTTTCATTTCTCAATGAAAAAGCGAAGCTACGAGGGAACTGCTTTGTTGAAAACGAAGCCAATGATGTTTTTTAAGTTTAAAAAATTTGCTTGGTCCACACTTGCAATGCCAAAGGCATTGTGTGCTCAATCTCTCGTTTTGAGATGCCATAGGCATCAAATACGCAGGAGACCTATAAAAAACTCACTGCACATCCTAAACAGTGTTTGGCGATGGCAAAGAAAATTGGCAAGAACATAGTATGCACCTTAAACTCCAGGATTACCCTCACCATTTGAAGACAAGTTCCTACAACAGGAAATAGAAATTTGCAGTTTTCATGCTTGCAAATATTGAAAAATGTATTTCAAAAATACAGACCTCAAATATGGCACTTTGTTTCACAATTAATCCCAGTAGTACGATAATAATAGCATGAGAAATTTCACGAAAGCAGTTTATAGTGAGGAAATATTAAAATATTCTAAAAGGTATGTAACGAATATTCGGACAAAAATCAGGCCGAATATCTACTTTTTAAAAACATCTAACTTCTGATGGTAAATAAAATATTCAAATTTTAAATGAAAAAATTAAAGATTAATAAAATTGATCTTTAATTATTTTTATTGATATTATTAAATATTAACATTTGATTTATTTTTTATAGAATTTTAAACACTTTAATTCCAACAGTAAGACAATGCAACTTTCACAAACTCTAAATAAATTTTAATAGTGTAATTTTATCTATAGATAGATACATAAGATTATATTTTTTAGATTTTTTTTTAGAAAATTTATTAAAACCTAAAAAAAAATTGAAAACTTGCTTGTCAGCTTTTTTATCTTTCACTAAACTATAACAAATTTCTTTATCAAGTCAGAATGTTAAGTTATTTCCTTTAAAATATATTCTTCTTCACTTCTACTTACTACCCAGTAAAACATTTCCCCTTTTGTTTAAAAGTCATTGAACAGTCCTTAATAATGCTCACCCTGCCCCTTAAAATTGAATAAATGTTAAGAGATTTTTTGATAATAAATATACTAAAATGTAATTCTGAAATATTCTTTATTAAATATATATTTTAAAAAATTATTATTCTGAATTTATTTGGCCAAATATCTGTATAGTATTCGACAAAAGGGCCAAAAATTATCACTCTTGCATCATAATTTCAGGTCTTACAACGATAAATGACATGTAAAGTTATTAAATACATTTATGTTCAATGTAACTTAAAACTGAGTAAATTTTAAAGAGATTTTTGGATAAAAAATGTACTGAAATATAATGTTGCAATACTTTTTGTTTAATAGATTTCATAGCATATTATTTTTAAATTATTATCTTGAAAATATTGGGCTGAATATCTGCTTAGTATTCGGCAAAAGGGCTGAATACTGAATATATTCTAAGTATTTATTCTAGTATGTTAAAAAGCTAATTCGGGGGGAAGCATTCAATACTAAGCAAAATCACGGACTGACAGACATACGACGTCAATAGAGATGAAAACTACAAATCAAACAGAAAAATTAAAAACCACAGTGTTCCTATTCTGTATACAAAAATCATAAATTCAGTATTTTTAAAGAGTGGGAATCAATCTTTGAACTGTTCATTTAGCATGTTGATACATAAAACTTAGCAATACGTTATTTAAGTTTACACGCATGATTTACAATAAAGGAATAATTATATCATAATTTTTGATAAATAACATTATACAGAACAAATTCAAATGTTACAGTACTGAATAAAATGGCAAGAATCAATAGCATATTTACCATTAAAGCAATGTATAACATGCATATTCATAGTTTAATACACTGTTTAATACTCTTAACAAATTCAAGATTACAGGAAAAATCTCTACACTTATAAAGAAAGCACTTTCCAGAAGAAAAATGTTTGTATAAAAAAAAAGACATTCGACAAAGACCACAAACGAATTGCTTTAAAAAATAAAAACATTAATCCTTTGCGGAACTAAAAATTCTTTTCATGAAAAGGAAAAGAAATACATGTTGATATAAAACATTTCAGCATCAAAAACTTATTTTGTTTGCTATGGATGTAATAATAATTTAAAGTTACAAATGATTCACTCCATTTTTATAAGAATTCTGAAGTCAATAACATGTTGATAGGAGTCCACCAATTTAAATCACAACACTGAGGAAAACTAAAAATAATGCATTGATCTTTGAAAAGCAAATACATTATATTTCCTACCTTGGACTTACAATTAAATCAAAAATAACAGTTTGACAAAATATAACTGGATAAGAAAGAAATAATAGTAATCAAAGGGTAAAAAATTCAAATGACACTGACCAAATGAATTAGTTTCGCTGCTAGCGAATAATAGCCAGTAATGACATAATGGAACTGTTTCACTGTCACAGCAATTTGTTTCTGTTAACTAAGCAGCATAGATAAAAATTATTTAAAATCAAACAAATTCAAAAGCCGACAAATTTAAACATGCCCAACGTCAATTTTTTAACAGGCTCAGCACCTTAATCCAAATAAATAACAATATATTTTTTAATAAAAAACAAATCAAATTTATAAGAACTTCAATTATTAAGATCTGAAATCGCAAACCGTTCAGTATTTTTACGGAAACAATAACTACAAGTTTTACAAATGAATTTCCTCAAATCACAAGACGCTGCGACCTGTTATTTTGAATGAATTTAAGAAGTCTAAGATAAGGAAATTGTGGCTATAATTACTGCCGCACAGGAAACAGCAAACAGTAGGCTTAAACTTTTATTCTCACCTTTCCAAACACATGATTCAAGTAATTGCGCATAATATTATATTTCCTAATATGTGGAGATGTGCCTTCGTCCTTTTCCCTGTAAATCTGCCCTTTGGTAAACAGACCCATGCTTCTTAGGTTTGGCAAAATAAAATAAAGCCATAACATTTAATCTTTCACACATTTGTCCGTCTAAAAATACACTAATAATAAAATAAAAACAGAAGGCTAAGAAGCTGTTGCCATTAGTTTCTTCCGTAATAATTATATGCAAATGGCGAGTTTTCTGCTTTGTTTGTTTACATTTAAGGGCTTGTACTACAAAATTCGGGTATAACGGGTCTATTCTGGTACCCCCGGTT